>CM075958.1:348142045-348171992 GCA_038048745.1 Coluber constrictor foxii | reverse complement strand
AGGGACCTCGGAGGTCTTCTAGTCCAACCCCCTGCCCAGGCAGGAAACCCTACACCACTTCAGACAAATGGTGATCCAACATCTCCTTAAAAACTTCCAGTGTTGGAGCATTCGCAACTTCTGGAGGCAAGTAGTTCCACTGGTTAATTGTTCTCACTGTCAGGAAATTTCTCCTTAGTTCTAGGTTGCTTCTCTCCTTGATGAGTTTCCACCCGTTGCTGCTTCTCCTGCCCTCAGGTGCTTCGGAGAACAGCTTGACTCCCTCTTCTTTGGGCAGCCCCTGAGATACTGGAATATATCATGTCTCCCCCAATCCTTCTTTTCATCAAAGACGTAACCAGTTCCTGCAACCGTTCTTCATATGTTTTAGCCTCCAGTCCCCTCATCCTCTTTGTTGCTCTTCTCTGCACTCTTTCTAGAGTCTCCACGACTTTTTTACATCGTGGCAACCACAACTGAAGCAATATTCTACATTTGGCCTTCCCAAGGCCTTATAAAGTGGTATCAACACTTCACGTGATCTTGATTCTCTCCCTCTGTTGAGGCAGCCCAGAACTGTGTTGGCTTTTTTAGCAGCTGCTGCACACGGCCGGCTCATATTTAAATGGTTGTCCACTAGGACTCTAAGAACCCTCTTCAGAGTTACTACTACCTGTGTATTTGGTCTTCCTCCTCCCTCTCTCATTATTCTTTCCTTCCTTTTCTTCCTCTATCCCTTTTTATTCTTCCTTCCCTTGTTTCTTTCTTCCTTTTTCCTTCCCTTTTCTTTCTTATATTCCTCCCTCCCTTCCTGTCTGTCTTTCTCTTTCCTTCCTTCCTTCCCTCCTTCACTTGACTTCACTTATTTATTTAAACTTCATTTATTCCATTCTTCCTCCCTGTTTTCTTCATTCTCCAAACCTTCCGTGCTCTGTTTCCTCATCTTATTTTCTCTTCTTCTCTTTTCTCCATTTTCCTTCCTTTTCTCTTTTCCTTCCTCCCTTTTTCTCCTCCTTTCTTTTTCTCCTTTCTTTTATTCCTCCTTCCTTTCTTCCTCCCTCCCTTTCCTCTTCCTTCCTTTGTTCCTTCCTTCCCCTTTCTTTCCTTCCCCTTTCTTTTTAATTCCTCTCCCTTTCTCCCTTTCCTTCCTCTTTCTTTTCTTCCCCTTTCTTTCTTTTCTTCCTCTCTCCTTCCTTTCTATTCCTTCCCCTTCCTTTCTTTTCTTCCTTTCTATTTCCTTCCCCTTCCTTTCTTTTCTTCCTCTCTCCTTCCTTTCTATTTCCTTCCCCTTCCTTTCTTCCTCTCTCCTTCCTTTCTATTTCCTTCCCCTTTCTTTCTTTTCTTCCTCTCTCCTTCCTTCCTTCCTTCCTCCCTCCCTCCCTCCCTCCCTCCCTCCCCCTTTTATACAAAAAGGGAGGGCCCAGAATACCTCACCGAGCTCCGTTCTACCCAGGTATAAAAAAGGACTAAAAAAGTAAAACAGGATTTATGCCTCACAGTTTGGGATTCATATTTGATTACCTGTCTGCACTAACAAAGACAATCTCGAATTTTTGACCAGCGTCTTTGATTTTCCGGTAAGATTCCACCAGAACCCGAGTGAGACTTCTACAAGGCGGGCACTGCAGAATGAAAAAGTAAAAAAGAAAAGAAAAAAATTAAAATTGGGGCAAACAGCCCGAGGAATTCACTCCTCTAGGGAATCTCTTGATATATTACAAAAAAGACATTTCCACCCCACCCACCCTGATACACATGAAGGACTAGAAACTTAAGTGAGTTTTCCTCAGCAAAATGCACGACTACTAGCAAATGCAGCCACATAAACATTGTTACAAGCTAAGGATGAATCCGAAAACAGGTAGTTACCCTTGACTTACAACAGTTCATTTAGTGACCGTTCAGAATTACAGCGGCAGTGAAAAAAGTGACTTGTGACCGGTTTTGCACTTGCGGTCAGTGTCGCGTCCCCACCGTCCGGTGCTCAAAATTCGGACACAAACTGACTCGTATTTATGACGGTCGCAGTGTCCCGGGGTAATGCGATCCCCCTTTTGCGATCAGTCAATGGGGAAGCCGTAGATTCATTTAACAATGGCAATGATTCGCTTAAAACAAGAGTGGCAAGAAAAGTCGTAAAATGAGGACTACCTGTATGTGAGGGATTCAGAAGTGCAGTCACATGACCTGGAGCCCCCCTCCCCGGCCCCAACCATCAGATCTTTGATTCCGAGTCATAAATTCTCCCTCCCCACCTCAAGTAGGCCTGACAGATCTTTAAACGGTTGCTAAGCAACTGGTCGTAAATCGAGAACTCCCCGTAATCCCAATCTGAAACCGAATTTGTGAGATTTTTCAAGGAATGAGGAAAGATTCAGGACAACCCAGATGCAAATAGAGACACCCCACCCCCGAGACCCACCCTGGAAAGGACAAAGGAGAGGTGAGGGTCTCACCCAGTGAGCAGAGAAGTAAACCCCGATGTGGGAACCTTCCAGAACGTTGCTTTCGAGGGGAGGCCCGCTGTTTCGGAGAAGAGGGCCGGCCACCACCTCGCTGAATGGCCGAGGACCCCACGGGAACTCCAGACCTGGGGGAGGAAAACAGAAAAGAGAATGGTCAAGAGCCACGGGGGGACGCCGAAGAGATATTTTTATTTATTTATTTAATTAAAATGTTTATATCCCACCCAACTTTCCTTGAATGAGAGAGCCAGTACTGGTCCGGTGGTTAAGGCATCAGGCTAGAAACTAGGAGACGGTGAGTTCTAGTTCCGCCTTAGATATGACTTTGGGCCAATCACCAGGAGAAGGTGAGTTCTAGTTCCACCTTAGGCATGAAAGCCGGCTGGGTGACTTTGGGCCGATCACCAGGAGACTGGGAGTTCTAGTTCCTCCTTAGGCATGAAAGCCGGCTGGGTGACTTTGGGCCAATCACCAAGGAGACAGTGAGTTCTAGTTCCAACTTAGATATGACTTTGGGCCAATCACCAGGAGACTGGGAGTTCTAGTTCCTCCTTAGGCATGAAAGCTGGCTGGGTGACTTTGGGCCAATCACCAGGAGATTGGGAGTTCTAGTTCCTTCTTAGGCATGAAAGCCGGCTGGGTGACTTTGGGCCAATCACCAGGAGAAGGTGAGTTCTAGTTCCACCTTAGGCATGAAAGCCGGCTGGGTGACTTTGGGCCAATCACCAAGGAGACAGTGAGTTCTAGTTCCAACTTAGATATGACTTTGGGCCAATCACCAGGAGACTGGGAGTTCTAGTTCCTCCTTAGGCATGAAAGTCGGCTGGGTGACTTTGGGCCAATCACCAAGGAGACAGTGAGTTCTAGTTCCAACTTAGATATGACTTTGGGCCAATCACCAGGAGAAGGTGAGTTCTAGTTCCACCTTAGGCATGAAAGCCGGCTGGGTGATTTTGGGCCAATCACCAGGAGACTGGGAGTTCTAGTTCCTTCTTAGGCATGAAAGCCGGCTGGGTGACTTTGAGCCAATCACCAAGGAGACAGTGAGTTCTAGTTCCGCCTTAGATATGACTTTGGGCCAATCACCAGGAGACTGGGAGTTCTAGTTCCTCCTTAGGCATGAAAGTCGGCTGGGTGACTTTGGGCCAATCACCAAGGAGACAGTGAGTTCTAGTTCCAACTTAGATATGACTTTGGGCCAATCACCAGGAGAAGGTGAGTTCTAGTTCCACCTTAGGCATGAAAGCCGGCTGGGTGATTTTGGGCCAATCACCAGGAGACTGGGAGTTCTAGTTCCTTCTTAGGCATGAAAGCCGGCTGGGTGACTTTGAGCCAATCACCAAGGAGACAGTGAGTTCTAGTTCCGCCTTAGATATGACTTTGGGCCAATCACCAGGAGGGAGTTCTAGTTCCACCTTAGGCATGAAAGCCGGCTGGGTGACTTTGGGCCAATTACCAAGGAGACAGTGAGTTCTAGTTCCGCCTTAGATATGACTCTGGGCCAATCACTAGGAGACTGGGAGTTCTAGTCCAGCCATAGGCATGAAACTTGTTGCGTAACTTTGGGCCAGACTCTCTCTCTCAGCCCAATCCACCTCACAGGGTTGTTGTTGAGGTGAAAATAGAAGGAAGAAGTATTCAAAGTATGTTCACTGCCTTGAGAGTTATTTATAAATAATACAGACAGGAAATAGATTGATAAATATATAAAATAAATAAAACATCCACTTGACTCCACCTCTGAGGATGACGGTAAAAAGGGCAACTTTCCTGAGAACGGGAAGATATCCTAGATTAGGGGTGAGGAACCATGGCTCTTTTAGGACTTGCGGACTTCAACTCCCAGAATTCCTGAGCCAACCATTGGCATGGGCTATCGCTTCCCATGCTGGCTCAGGAATTCTGGGAGTTGAAGTCCGCAAGTCCTAAAAGAGCCATCGTTCCCCATGCTGGCTCAGGAATTCTGGGAGTTGAAGTCTGCAAGTCCTAAAACGGCCATCGTTCCCATTATGGCTCAGGAATTCTGGGAGTTGAAGTCCGCAAGTCCTAAAAGGGCCATCATTCCCCATGCTGGCTCAGGAATTCTGGGAGTTGAAGTCCACAAGTCCTAAAAGGGCCATCATTCCCATTCTGGCTCAGGAATTCTGGGACTTGAAGTCCGCAAGACATAAAGAGGTCATCATTCTCCACCTCTGTACCTAGATCAGGGGTGTCAAACTCAATTTCATTGAGGGCTGCATCAGGGCTTTGGTTGACCTCGAGGGGCCGGGTAGGCGTGGCCAACTGTGTGGGGTGTGGCCAGCTTGACGCCATTCCCCAAACTGCTGGCATGTTTCCTCTTCGTATTGGGTAGACCGGGCCGAAGAAATGAGAGCCGTCCCCTTACATTTTCCAGGACGTCCCCGTGGCCAGATCCGACCGCATTGTGGGCAACGATGGGTTGCCGGAGGCTGTGGCAGCCGAAAACGGACCTTGGGTGCCCGTTTTCACTGGCAAAGCGCTACAGGCAAGGCACTACAGGCGCCCTCGATGATTACATCGAGCTGGCCATGCCCACTGCCCCCCCCCTCCCCAGCGGTCAAATACAACCTGGATGCGGCCCTCCAACGAAACCGAGTTTAACACCCGTGATCTAGATGGACGGGAAGAATTACGTTGTACCAATCGGGAAACCTGCTCCGTCTCCGCTTACCTTCTGGGTCATCCCGGATCACCAAGAGGCCGTTCCGGCAAACCACTTTCCCGGTGTTGGCATCTATAAATATCAGCGAGGGGATGTTGGACACCCGGAATTTGTTCCACAGTTTCAACTGGCACGGCAGAAGAAGAAGAAGAAGAAGAAGAAGAAGAAAGAAGAAAAGAAAGAAAAGAGAATTAAAAACCCACGATGGAACCAGAAATGCAATTAACACAAAAAGAAAAGAAAAAAAACAGGGAAGAAATTATCTGTATGTAGGCCAGGGATGGCTAACTTTTTTGCCATCGCGTGCCAAAAGCGGGGGGGGGGGGGGGGGGAGCGCAGGGGTGTCGCGTGTGCATGTGCCCACATTCATAATTCAGTGCACCCCGCGCCACCGTGCCATGTGTGTGCGATCCGCCGCGCTCTCCCTGCTATTGGCACGCCATGGCACAGTGGGACCGGAAGGCCCGTTTTTCACCTCCCCAGGCTCCAGAGCCTTTCTAGGAGCCTGGGGAGGGCAAAAACAACCTTCCCCAACCTCACTGAAACGGCCCATTTCCTGACTTCCGGTGGGCCTAGAAGGCCCGAAAATCATCTGGCCTGCATGCACACGTGTGCTGGAGCCGAGCTAGGGCAATGCTTGCATGCCCACAGATATGGCTCTGCCATAGGTTTGCCATCACTGGCATAGGCCGTCCTCCATTTGTTTAGAGACCATTTGAAAGTTACAACGTGACTTACAACCAGTCCTCACACATACGGCCATTGCAGCAACCCCTTCCCCTCACAGTCACATGATCGAAATTTGGGCACTTGGCAATATTTACAACGGTTGCGGCAAGCGGAGATCACGTGATTTCTATTTGTGACCTTCCCAGCCGGTTTCCGATGAGCAAATGGAGGGAAGACAGATTCACTTAACGACCAGGCGATTCATTTAACAACTGCAAAGGTTTACCTAACAACCCCGGCAAAAAAAGGCCATTAAAATCAGGAGAAACTGACTGAATAACCACCGTGCTTAGTAACAAAATTCTGGTCGTAAGTTGAGGACTATGTAATGCTTGATTGAGTCACTTAACAACTGGACTGATTCACCTAACCGTGGCAAAAATGGTCGTAAAATCAGGCGTAACTCCCTTAACAACTGCCAGGTTTAGCAACAGACATTATAACCTGAGGACTATCTATAAAGTGTTTGACGGATTCATGTAATAACTGCGATGATTAATTTAACCACCATGGCAAAAAAAGGTTGTAAAATCAGGCGCAATTCTGGTCGTAAGTTGAGGACTATCTATGTAACGCTCGATTGATTCACTTAAGAACTGGAACTGATTCACTTAACCACTGTGGTAAAAATGGTCGTAAAAATCAGGCGCAACTCACTTAACAACCGCCAGGCTTAGTAGCAGACATTCTAGTCGTATCTCGAGGACTATCTATATAATACCTGCTTGATTCTTGTAACAACTGCGGTTATTAATTTAAAAACCACTGCAAAAAGAGGCCTTAAAATCAGATGCAACTCACTTAACAACCAAAATTCTGGCCGTAAATCGAGGACTACCTACATAACGCCTGATTATAATCTGGCTTTGGCTCACAATTCAGACAGTAAGCAGCTTCGCATCGCTTTAAGAATCACTTCTCCGCTGGTCACATAATTATAAAATGACCATGTCTACAGCATATAAGGAGAATTTGTATAAAATGGTTTACAGGTGTCATTGATCCCCGTCGAGAATAGCCAGAATGTTCCAGAATAAATCGGAGAAATGTTGGAAATGTCATCAGACCCCGGGATCCTACTACCACATGTGGTGGACATGCGCAGAAGCAAGGAGATATTGGACTAAGATACACACGTGGTTGGAAAAAATGATAGAGAGACATATTGAATTTAAACCAGAGATATTTTTATTAGGGATCGTACCGGAGATATACAATAAAGAATTGCAATATTTAATCGTGAATTTCTTGGCAGCAGCCCAAATTGTATTTGCTAAAACGTGGAAAGGAGAGAAGTTACCTAACGATGAAGAAATTATTAAGAAAATGATGGATGGTGCTCAAATGAGCAAATTGACATTTGAAATAAGAGAAGAGGAAGATAGGCAATATTATTTGATATGGGATTTATTTTATCAACGGATAGAGAATAAGAATTGGAAATAATTATGATATAAATCAATGTTGAAATTTTTGAAAATAGGTTAAAATGTTTAGTGATAAATTGGAGAGGAGTACAAAAAATGTCAGCAACTCACTGTCTTTGATTGTATGGAATGATAATGGTTTTTATATTGTGTTTTGTTTTGTATATATATATAAAAAAAGAATTACTTCTCTGCAAGCCAGTTGGTGAATTGGCAGTTTCCCTTCCAAATCTGTTCCACGATGGGAGTTGAGATCCAATAAACCCAGAAAGCCACGAATTGCCAAAGCCTTAAATTCATGCGCACTCACAAACACACACAATTGAAATAAAACCTCTCTCTGGTTTATTCAGCCACCGGATTCTTTTGCAATAAATGGATTAAATGAATGTACAAGGAGTAGCTACAAAAACGGGAAGCGAGAAGGGGGGAAAAAAATATGCATTCCACATCTTATTTTTATTCAGGAAGGTTGCTCTGGGCGCGAACACAGAATTTTCTCCTCTTAAATCGTTTTATTCGTTGCAGCAGGACTGATTTCCGAAGCGAATCCAAAAACCACAGTCCTCGACAAACAGCAGTTCGTTTAGTGACCGTTCGGCCCTGGAAAAAAAGTGACTTATGACCGTTTTTCACACTTACGACCTTTGAAGCATCCCCCTATTGATTTACATTCGGATGCTTGACAACTGACTCACATTTATGACGGCTGCCGTGTCCCTGGGTCACCCTTTGGAGACCTTCTGACAAGCCAAGTCAATGGGGGAAGCCTGATTCACTTAACAACCGTGTTACTAATTGAAGAACTGCAGGGATTCACCTAACAAACGTGGCAGGAAAAGTCGTAACATGGGACAAAACTCACTTAGCGAACTTCTCACTTAGCAAAAATTGTGGTCGTAAGTAGAGGACTATCTGTATTAAAAGAATTCCCTATATTATTTTGATTTTTTTCAGCCTAAGCGGAGAATACACCTTGTCTAGTTTTTGATATTTTACGAACTTTAAAAATTACTCAAATATTATATATAAAGGGAAGGGGGAAAACCCCTTTCATTTTAAACCCTGAACCCAAAACTACATGAAAGCTTTCATTTAGATAGATAGATAGATAGATAGATAGATAGATAGATAGATAGATAGATAGATAGATAGATAGATAGATAGATAGATAGATAGATAGATAGATAGAGATAGATAGATAGATAGATAGATAGATAGATAGATAGATAGATAGATAGATAGATAGATAGAAATGGATAATAGATAGAGAGCTAGAGAGATAGATAGAAATGGATAAGATAGATAGAGAGAGAGAGAGCGAGATAGAAATGGATAATAGATAGATAGATAGATAGAGATAGACAGAAATGGATAACAGATAAATAGATATGGATAACAGATAGATAGATATGGATAATAGATAGATAGATAGAGATAGATAGAAATGGATAACAGATAGATAGATAGATAGATAGATAGATAGATAGATAGATAGATAGATAGATAGATAGATAGATAGATGATAGATAGATAGATAGATAGATAGATAGATAGATAGATAGAGATAGATAGAGATAGATAGATAGAGAGAGATAGATAGATAGAAATGGATAACAGATAAATAGATATGGATAACAGATAGATAGATATGGATAATAGATAGATAGAGATAGATAGAAATGGATAACAGATAGATAGAGAGAGATAGAGAGAGATAGATAGATAGATATAGATAGATATAGATAGATATAGATAGATAGATAAATAGATAGATAGATAGATGAATAATAGATAGATGAATAATAGATAGATATAGATAGATAGAAATGGATGATAGATAGATAGATATGGATATAGATAGATAGATAGATAGATAGATAGATAGATAGATAGATAGATAGATAGAAAGAAAGAAAGAAAGAAAGAAAGGGATAATAGATATAGATAGATAGATAGATAGATAGATAGATAGATAGATAGATAGATAGATAAATAGATAGATATAGATAGGTAGAAATGGATAATAGATAAATAGACAGACAGACAGACAGACACATACATATACATCACAGCAATAAAAATCCAATTAACTCTAATTAAGTCATCAAGGTTATCCAAATGGGGTTATGTGATTCTTATTTTGTGACACTCTTCAGGCTGCTTCTAATAAGCACACTCAATGGGGGAAAGTCAGATCGGCTTAAGGACCACAGGAAAAAGGCTGTAAAATTGGATAGGACTCATTTAACAACAGATTCGCTTAGAGACAGAAGTTCTGGTCTCAACGACGGTCGAGGACTACCTGAATTTTAAACCCCCACCTTCCTCCTCCCGTATTTGCATTTAGTCTTTCTTCACAGTAGTTTGGGAAAAAAATATACCAGACTGGCAAGGATCTGCTGTTTTAATTTGCCCCCACATTTAAACATTTATATTTAGAAGAGCCTGGATAGCTCAGCAGACTAAAGCATTGTAATTAAACACCAGCTGTCTGCAATTACTGGAAGTTCGAATCTCCCCAGGCTCAAGGTTGACTCAGCCTTCCATCCTTTCTAAGGTAGGTCAATTGAGGACCCAGTTTGTGGGGGCAATAAGCTGACTTTGTATAAAATATACAAAAGTATGAAGGCTGTTGCTTAATGCATTGTAAGCCGCCCTGAGTCTCCGGAGAAGGGTGGCATATAAATCAAATTAAAAAAAAATACCAGAGATTTGCAAAAAAAAACAAACACCCACCCCAGCTTCAAAAGCCTGGCTGCAGCGTTTCTGCAAAGTAAAATTCTTAATGGGATAAAACAGGATGATGAAAGCTGTCCCGTTAACTGCTTTTTCAGTAATTCCATCCCCTTTTCTTTCAGTTGAATTTGAACTGAGTTAACTTTTGGGTAATTTAAATCCTGCAGCTGATAATGCATTCAGCAATAGCCTTCATACTTTTGTATATTTTATACAAAGTCAGCTTATGGCCCCCACAAACTGGGTCCTCAATTGACCTACCTTAGAAAGGATGGAAGGCTGAGTCAACCTTGAGCCTGGTGAGATTCGAACTTACAGTAATTGCAGGCAGCTGGTGTTAATCACAATGCTTTTAGTCTGCTGAGCCATCAGGCCCCTTTCTTGGAGGCCTTTCATTACCTAACTGGGTACCATCATCAGTGCTAAAAAGTAGAGTTTACAGGAAGGAGGAGGAAGAGGAAGAGAGGGAGGAAGGGGAGGAGGAGGAAGAAGAGGAAGAGGAAAAGGAGGAGGAGGGAGGAGGAGGAGGAAGAGGAGAAAGGGGAGGAGGAGGAAAAAGAGGAAGAGGAAAAAGAGGAGGGAAGAGGAGGAGGAAGAGGAGGAGAGGGAGGAAGGGGAGGAGGAGGAAGGGGAGGAGGAAGAGGAGGAAGAGGAAAAGGAAGAAGAGGGAGGAGGAGGAGGAAGAGGAGGAGGAGGAAGGGGAGGAGGAAGAGGAAAAGGAGGAGGAGGGAGGAGGAGGAGGAAGAGGAGGTGAGGGAGGAAGGGGAGGAGGAGGAAGAAGAGGAAGAGGAAAGGAGGAGGAGGGAAGAGGAGGAGGAAGAGGAGAAAGGGGAGGAGGAGGAAAAAGAGGAAGAGGAAAAAGAGGAGGGAAGAGGAGGAGGAAGAGGAGGAGAGGGAGGAAGGGGAGGAGGAGGAAGGGGAGGAGGAAGAGGAGGAAGAGGAAAAGGAAGAAGAGGGAGGAGGAGGAGGAAGAGGAGGAGGAGGAAGGGGAGGAGGAAGAGGAAAAGGAGGAGGAGGGAGGAGGAGGAAGAGGAGGAGGAAGAGGAGGAGAGGGAGGAAGGGGAGGAGGAGGAAGGGGAGGAGGAAGAGGAGGAAGAGGAAAAGGAAGAAGAGGGAGGAGGAGGAGGAAGAGGAGGAGGAGGAAGGGGAGGAGGAAGAGGAAAAGGAGGAGGAGGGAGGAGGAGGAAGAGGAGGAGGAAGAGGAGGAGAGGGAGGAAGGGGAGGAGGAGGAAGGGGAGGAGGAAGAGGAAAAGGAAGAAGAGGGAGGAGGAGGAGGAAGAGGAGGAGGAGGAAGGGGAGGAGGAAGAGGAAAAGGAGGAGGAGGAAGAGGAGGTGAGGGAGGAAGGGGAGGAGGAGGAGGAGAACTGTGGACTCCTTGGTGCTCTCTAATTTTGGTGGGTTTTTGCAGAGGTTTTATGACCCAACTAGATAACTTCATCAGTGCCAGAAGGGAAGGTGGTTTATGGGGAGGAGGTGGAGGGAGGGAGGAGGGGGAAGAGGAGGAGGAGGAAAGGAAGGAGGAAGAAGGGAGGAAGGGGAGGAGGAGGAAGAGGGGGGAGGAGGAGGAGGAGGAGAACTGTGGACTCCTTGATGCTCTCTAATTTTGATGAGTTTTTTGGAGACGTTTCATGACCCAGCTAGATAACTTCATCAGTGCCAGAAGGGAGAGTGGTTTATGGGGAGGAGGTGGAGGGAGGAGGAGGGAGAAGGAGGGGGAAGAAGGAGGGGGAAGAGGAGGAGGAGGAACGGGAGGACGAAGAAGGGGAGGAAGGGGAGGAGGAGGAAGAAGGGGGGAGTAGGAGGAAGAGGAAGAGGAGGAGGGGAGAGGAAGAGAAGGAAAAAGACTGTAGAGTCATTGGTGCTTTCTGAGCTTGATGGTTTTCTTACAAGCATTTCATGACCCAACTAGGTAACATCATCAGTGCTAGAAGGGAGCTGGATTTGCTCTCTGTTTACATACTAGTCAGAGGGAGGGTCCTTGGTAGTTCCTAGACTGATGTATTGTTCATGGTTTGATTGCGCAATGAAAACTCAGACAGGCAGAGATTAACCCCAGAATTAAAACCAGACCAAGAAATAAACACTGATGATGTTAGCTAGTTGGGTCAAGAAAGGTCTGCAAGAGAACCATCAATTTCAGAGAGCATCAAGGACACCCACAATCTTCTTCCTCCTCCTGCTCCTCCTCCTGCTCCTCCACTCTCATCCCTTCTAGCACTGATGCTGTTACCGAGTTGGGTGATGGAACATTTGCAAGAAAACACAACCGAGCTCCGAGAGCACCAAGAACCTACAGTCCTCCTCCTCGTCAACCCTCTCTCCCTTCTAGCACTGATAATGCTACCTAGTTAGGTCAGGAAACGTCTACAAGAAAACCACCCAGTTCGGAGAGCACCTAGCAACCCACAGTTCCAATCCTGAGCTCCAAATATTCTCTTCCATCGTTAAAACCCACAACGCGCAGATCCGCCTCCCGTAATCAGAACCCCGATGGCGCTACGTCGTCGAGCGGAAGTCCATTTTCTCCCACCGCCGTTTAACCGCCCTGCTGGCTGGCTCATTCAGCCATTTAAATCGGAAACCTTTCAGTTGCAGCCATTCAACCGAGGATGCTCGCTGGCTCGTTCGCTGGCAAGCTTCTGACCCCGAAGACGGAGGAAGAATTTGAAGAGCCCGCAGGTTTTGGAGGCGGCCCAAGAAGATCTATTTGCAAACTCTCTTCAAGCCGAGTGTCCACTTCAAACTGGCCAAATCCTCCTGTTTGTAACAAGCCTCGGGTTACAGCTGAACCCATGTGGCATTGAGAGCTGACGGCGCGGGAAGCCGAGGGCCGTCTCGGGAAACGAAAAGACAAGATTTCGCTCGCAAAAGAGAAGGAGGAACGCAACGCAGCCAACACAAGCGGAAGGGGATGAGGGACCGAGAGGTTGACTCAGGAAAAAGTTATTACAGGCAATCCTTGATTTACAACCACCACAATCGAGCCCAAAACCATTTCTGTGGCTAAGCGACATGTTGGTTAAAGTTGGAAAGTTTTGCAACCTTTCTTGCCACAGTTGTTAAGTGGATAGGATAGGATAGGATAGGATAGGATAGGATAGGATAGGATAGGATAGGATAGGATAGGATAGTTTAGGACAGGACAGGACAGGACAGGACAGGACAGGACAGGACAGGACTGGAATAGAATAGAATAGAATAGAATAGAATAGAATAGAATAGAATAGAATAGAATAGAATAGAATAGAATAGAATAGAATAGAATAGAATAGAATAGAATAGAACAGAATAGAATATTAGGATAGGATAGGATAGGATAGGATAGGATAGGATAGGATAGGATAGGATAGGATAGGATAGAATAGAATAGAATAGAATAGAATAGAATAGAATAGAAAATGTGGGATGGAATAAATGGAATGGAATGGCACGGAGCAGAATAGAAAATGGAATGGAATGGAATGGAATGGAATGGAATGGAATGGAATGGAATGGAATGGAATGGAATAGAATAGAATAGAATAGAATAGAATAGAATAGAATAGAATAGAATAGAATAGAATAGAATAGAATTCTTTATTGGCCAAGTGTGATTGGACACCCAAGGAATTTGTCTTGGTGCATACACTCTTAGTGTACATAAAAGAAAAGATGCATTTGTCAAGAATCATAAGGTACAACACTGAATGATAATCATAGGGAACAAATAAGCAATCAAATCATATTAGGAAACAGTCAATATAAATCTTAAGGATACCAGCAACAAGGTTACACTCATAGAGTCATAAGTGGGAGGAGATGGGTGATGGGAATGATGAGAAGATTAATAGTAGTGCAGACTTAGTAACTACTTTGACAGTGTTGAGGGAATTAGTTGTTTAGCAGAGTGATGGCGTTCGGGGAAAAACTGTCCTTGTGTCTAGTTGTTCGGGTGTGCAGTGCTCTATAGCCTCGTTTTGAGGGTAGGAGCTGAAACAGTTTATGTCCAGCATGCGAGGGGTCTGTAGATATTTTCCCAGCCCTCTTTTTGACTCGTGCAGTAGGCAGGTCCTCTATGGAAGGCAGTTTGGTAGCCATGTTTTTTTCTGCAGTTCTAATGATCCTCTGAAGTCTCCGTCTGTCTTGTTGGGTTGCAGAACCAAACCAGACAGTTATATATTGTTAAGTGAATCAGATGGTTGTGAAGTAAATCTGGCTTCCCCATTGATTTTGCAAACCGGATTTAAAAAAAGCCAGACTCAAGGCCAATGATGATCCATCAAACAAACACTTTTCAACAGCCCAGCAGGCGGGAATACAACAGGGAGAGGGCGAAACCGTTGCACGCCCCCTCAGATGATTTGACTTTTGCCCTTCCTGCTCTGATAGGTTTATGATCATGGTTCTCCACTGAGACAAAAAAGGGGGTGTTTTTTTAGGAGAATGGACTAAAATAGGCTTAATCCGGTAGCGTTATGAATTCTTACTCTATGTTTGATTGCAATGGACTTTTTTTTTAAAAAAGTACCTGTTTAATTTAAGCTATTGGCCTACCACATTAACACCTGTCAAAAGCAAAACATAAAAGAGTGTTGTTCATAATATTAAATAAAAGAAAGCAAAAACGTTTTCCCAGAATTCCCCAGACAGCATGCTTTAAGAGGCCAGCTTGCTAGGGAATTCTGGGAATTGAAGTCCACAATGCTTTAAGGTGCAAGCTGGCTGGGGAATTCTGGGAGTTGAAGTCCAACCATCTTAAAGCATGCTGGCTGGGGAATTCTGGGAGTTGAAGTCCACAATGCTTTAAGGTGCAAGCTGGCTAGGGAATTCTGGGAGTTGAAGTTCACCCATCTTAAAACATGCTGGCTGGGGAATTCTGGGAGATGAAGTCCACCCATCTTAAAGCATGCTGGCTGGGGAATTCTGAGAGTTGAAGTTCACCCATCTTAAAGCATGCTGGCTGGGGAATTCTGGGAGTTGAAGTTCACCCATCTTAAAGCATGCTGGCTAGGGAATTCTGGGTATTGAAGTCCACAATGCTTTAAGGTGCAAGCTGGCTGGGGAATTCTGGGAGTTGAAGTCCACAATGCTTTAAGGTGCAAGCTGGCTGGGGAATTCTGGGAGTTGAAGTTCACCCATCTTAAAACATGCTGGCTGGGGAATTCTGGGAGATGAAGTCCACCCATCTTAAAGCATGCTGGCTGGGGAATTCTGGGAGTTGAAGTTCACCCATCTTAAAACATGCTGGCTGGGGAATTCTGGGAGATGAAGTCCACCCATCTTAAAGCATGTTGGCTGGGGAATTCTGGGAGTTGAAGTTCACCCATCTTAAAGCATGCTGGCTGGGGAATTCTGGGAGTTGAAGTCCATCCATCTTAAAGCATGCTGGCTGGGGAATTCTGGGAGTTGAAGTTCACCCATCTTAAAACATGCTGGCTGGGGAATTCTGGGAGATGAAGTCCACCCATCTTAAAGCATGCTGGCTGGGGAATTCTGGGAGTTGAAGTTCACCCATCTTAAAGCATGCTGGCTGGGGAATTCTGGGAGTTGAAGTCCACAATGCTTTAAGGTGCAAGCCGGCTGGGGAATTCTGGGAGATGAAGCCCACCCATTTTAAAGCATGCTGGCTGGGGAATTCTGGGAGTTGAAGTCCACAATGCTTTAAGGTGCAAGCTGGCTGGGGAATTCTGGGAGTTGAAGTCCAACCATCTTAAAGCATGCTGGCCGGGGAATTCTGGGAGTTGAAGTCCAACCATCTTAAAGCAGGCTGGGTTGGGAATTCTGAGTCTGAAAATTCATTCTGGGAGTTGAAGTCCAACCATCTTAAAGCTGTGTGGGGAATTCTGGCAGTGGAAATCCACCCGTCTTAAAATGTGGCAGCTGGGGAATTCTGGGAGTTGAATCCACTCTCCTCCAAGTTGCCAAGGTGCCCGGAAGGCCTTCCTGTGCCTTAGATAAAAAAAAAATCCACATGGCCTCAGAGATTCTAATTTCCCTTGAAATAATGCTTAATTGGGGAAAACGGGCCTGCCGCAGGGAGGCTGCCAACTCCCTGCTTTCTGGGCCAAGACGTGGCTCCTCCGAACGCTTTTTGACAACGCTGAAATTATCAAAGACACAAAAGCCCAGGAGGGCAATTTTGACTGTCGGTGCATCTCACACGGCAAGAATGGAAGAAGGGAGACCATTTCTCCTGGCAGAACCATAAATTCTCCCAAAACTCTGAGAGTGACGGACAAATAGCCGATTGCAAACACAAGAAACCTACCCTCCGCCAAGCGTGCCCCCCCCCCCCCCGGTCTCACCCATTTTTTGCACGCCTAATCACATTTGGCGATGCACGCTTGGCTCCTAGCCCTTGATTTGTTTGGAGAGCATCCGGCAACTGACAACGGCCAGGAAAAATCCATCTTATTTGTCATAACAAATCCAAAGCAAATAGAGAGGCATTAGCCAATTAAAGTGGAATGCGGCAGCCAAAAGAGAAAGCTTGACTACAGGAGGGAAGAACAGATTTTTGGGGGGGGGGGGGGGGGAGTTTGCAAAACGAGGCCTGGGGGCCACCCCAAATTCCATCAGAAGAGGGGGAAAAAAAGGGGGGGGATTAGCACCATGGTAAAACGACAGAGAATCAGAGTCAGATGATTGGATACGCACGATGCAGGGGGACATAATCGGTTTCCTGTTCCACACCCAGTGGCCCCCACCTGAGATTTGGGTGGTAGCCTAAATCACCCAGAATTTTGGCCTGGATTCAATGCAACCCATGTTCAACCCTTCGGCCCGGCCAGGACACAAAAGGATATTATGAAGGTTGTTAAGGCAACGTTGCAAGAATGCACGGAACAGTCCGGAATCTCGGCTTTAATTCATCTGCAAGTTTCAGAAATACCCACTAAGATCCATCCGAATAGCAGACCGGAGTCTTAAAAAGAAAGGAAAAACACTAAGATACAGATAGTCCTTGACTTTTACGATCACAGTTGAGCCCCAAATCCATTGTTAAGTGAGTTTTGCCCCATTTTACGACGTTCCTTGCCACGGTTGTTAAGTGAAGCAGTGCAGTTGTTCAGTTAGTAGCAATAGCACTTAGATACCGCTTCACGGGGCTTTTACAGCCCTCTCTAAGCAGTTTACAGAATCGGTCTCTTGCCCCCAACAATCTGGGTCCTTATTTTATTCCACCTTGGAAGGATGGAAAGTTGAGTCAACCTTGACCCGGTCAGGATCGAACTTCCTGGCTGTGGGCAGTGTTTAGCCTGCAATGCTGCATAATAACCACTGTGCCGCCACGGATTCCTTCCTTCCTTCCTTCCTTCCTTCCTTCCTTCCTTCCTTCCTTCCTTCCTTCCTTCCCTTCCTTCGCAAGGAATATCACTTAAGACTTATATACTGCTTCATAGTGCTTTACAGCCCTCTCTAAGCAGTTTACAGAGTCAACCTCTTGCCCCCCAACAATCTGCGTCCTCATTTGACCCACCTCGGAAGGATGGAAGCCTGAATCGGCCTTGAGCTGGTCAGGATCGAACTTCCTGGATGTGGGCAGAGTTAGCCTGCAATACTACATTATAACCACTGCGCCACCACAGCTTGCTTCCTCCTTCCTTCCTTCCTTCCTTCCTTCCATCCATCCATCCATCCATCCTTCCTTCTTTCCTGCTTGCTTTCCTTCCTTCCTTCCTTCCGTTCATCCTTCTTTCCTTCCTTCCATCCTTCTTTCCTTCCTTCCTTCCTTCCTTCTTTCCTGCTTGCTTTCCTTCCTTCCTTCCTTCCTTCCTTCCTTCCTTCCTTCCTTCCTTCCTGCTTGCTTTCTTTCGTTCGTTCCTTCGTTCCTTCCTTCCTTCCTTCCTTCCTTTGCAAGGAATATCACTTAAGACCGTGATGGCCGAAACCTATGGCACGCGGGCCACAGGTGGCACATGGAACCATATCTGTGGACACACAAGGGTTACCCTAGCTCATCTCCAGCGTACATGTGCACACCAGCCACCTGATTTTTGGGCCTTCTGGTCCCACCGGAAGTTGGGAAACAGGCTGTTTCTGGCCTCCAGAGGGTCTATGGGGTCCTGGGGAAGGCTGTTTTCACCCTCCCCAGGATCCTAGAAAGCCTCTGGAGCCTGGGGAGGACGAAAACTGGGCCTTTCAGTCCCACCGGAAGTTGGGAACAGGCTGTTTCCGGCCTCTGGAGGGCCTCCGGGGTCCTGGGGAAGGCTGTTTTCATCCTCCCCAGGCTCCTAGAAAGCCTCTGGAGCCTGGGGAGGACGAAAACCGGGCCTTTCAGTCCCACCGGAAGTTGGGAAATGGGCTGTTTCCAGCCTCGGTCGGGCCTCTGGGGGTGGTGGGGAAGGCTGTTTTTGCCCTCTCCAGGCTCCAAGAAAGCTTCTGGAGTCTGGGGAGGGCAAAAAAACCAGGCCCACTGAGCCATCATGTGCTAAAAGCACACGGAGCGTGGGGGCCAGGGCGCACTGAATTATGCGCACGTGTGACCCCTCCATACTCCCCCCCTTTTGGGACGTGACGGCAAAAAGCTTAGTCATTACTGCCTTAAGACTTATATACCGCTTCACAGCCCTCTCTAAGCAATTTACAGAGTCAGCCTCTTGCCCCCAACAATCTGGGTCCTCATCATACCAACCTCGGAAGGACGGAAGGCTGAGTCAACCTTGAGCCGGTCAGGATCGAACTCCTGGCAATGGGCAGAGTTATCCTGCAATTCTGCCTTTTAACCGTCGTGCCACCACGGCTCTAGTAACCCAGTTGTTAAGTGAATCTGTTTCCCACCCCCCCCCCCTTTGAGTGTGCTTGTCAGAAGATCGCAAAAGGAGATCACACTGCAACTGTCATAAGTCCATGCCAGTTGCCAAGCATCCAAATTTTGATCACATGACCAGGGGAATGCTACCACGGTCAAAAGTGTGTAAACTGGTCATAAGTCACTTTTTCCAGGGCCGTTGTATCTTCAAGTGGTCACTAAACGAACTGTTGTAAGTCGAGGACTTCTTGTAGCTTGAACCCATCTGTAGCCTTCGCTGATTGACCACTTAATGAACGCTGCAAATTTTTTTTTCCGTAAAACTAGGTTGGTCCTGTAGATTTCCCAACCTTCCATCATGCATACGGAGGAAATTCCAAGCTCCGTTATAGTCATAAGTCGAGGACTAGCTTTAACTTCACAGAACCACCTCTGAAAATCATTTTGTCTGGCCTTCACACTCACACAAAGCACACACCCCCAACCTGCACCACGCTCTGTATTCCTCAAGTAGGTGGGGAACATTTAAAAAAAATTAATCCCATCTTTTCCAGGTCTTTCAGCAGAAGCTTCTTCAAACATAAACGGGACCAAGCGCCAAAAATCCTGAAAAAAAATTTAATACCCAGAAAATCCCTTTGTCCCTTAAGGCCCTTGGAGAAGACAATCTCCCCATTTAATTTTAGTTCGTACAAAAGAAAGGGAGAGCCACATAGCTGACTTTTCAAAAGCAACTCCTAATCAGAAAAGGATTCTGTAGCTAATCCCCTTATTAAGTTTTCGCCAGATATTTCTGCCGTATCCTTGACAGACCCAACACAGCGCAAAACAGAGGGGGGACACGCTCAGAAATTGGAAGGGAAGGAATCCGGTTTTGGAATTGGAAAAAAAATAAAAATCCAGAAATAGCCCAGAACTTCAATACTTTGGAATTCTGAGTAAGCCAAATTTCATTTCGAATTTTTTTAAAAAAAGAACTTACTGTGTTGTAAGATGCTAGAAATTTTGCATTTATTGGGAGATGCTAAGAGTTTTGCACTTAAAGAGTCAGATGCTAGAATTTTGAATTTATTGGGGGATGCTAGAATTTTGAATTTATCAGGAGATGCTAACATGATTTTAGGGTGAGATGCTAGGATTTTGCGTTTAGTGTGAGAGGCTGGAATTCTGTATTTACTGTGAGATGCTAGAATTTAGTGTTTATCAGGACAGTGTAAATTTATTGGGAGACGCTGGAATTCTGCATTTATTGGGAGTTGCAAGGACTTTGCACTTGGTGCGAGATGCTAAAATCTGGAATTGTTGGGAGATGGTAGAATTTTGAATTTAGGAGGAGATGCTAACATTTTGCACTTAGTAGGAAAGGCTAGAATTTTGCACAGTGTGAAATGCCAGAATTTTGCATTTATTGGGAGATGCTAGAATTCTGAATTTATCAGGACATGCTAAAATTTTAGTGCGAGATGCTAGAATTGTGAATTTATCAGGAGATGCTACAATTCTGCATGTACTGTGAGATGCTAGAATTCGTTCAGGAGTTTACATTTATTTGGAGATGCTAGAATTTTGCACTTAGGATGAGATGCTAAAATTCTGCATTTATTTGGAGATGCTAGGATTTTGTTGAGGAATGTGAAGTCGAAACAAAATAAAAACTAACGAGAGACGGATCTAGTTGCCAGTGGATCTCTGTTTTGTAATTATTATAAAGTTTTAAATGAACCGAAAGAATTTATGGTTTTGAACTCTGCAAGGCTGCTAAAACGCATAAACTTTTATTAAAACTGAAAGCAGAAGAATATTTTTTTTAGCGTGTCAAATGTTTTTATTGCCTTAATCGTTTTTAATTTTAAAGCCAGAAGCCACCTAGATTCACAGACTGAGATGGCCAGCTATAGAAACTGGAGAAAATGGAATGAGTGAATAAATAAATAAATAAAAAGAGACGCAAGTTAGAACTAAGGAGAAATTTCCTAACAGTCAGAACAATTAACCTTGCTTCCAGAAGTTGTAAATGCTCCAACACTGGAAGTTTTTAAGAAGATGTTGGATAACCATTTGTCTGAAGTTCTTGTTCTTCCAACAAGCCTTAAATAGTTTTAATGGGGATTTTAAATTTTTAAATTTATTGAGCTTGGGTTTTAAATTGGGGAATTTTTTTTCGATTTTGTAGATTTGGGATTTTAAATTGGGAATTGCCGATGATTTAATTTATTTTTGTTTTTTCTTAACTTTTGTACTATATGTGTTTTAACTCTGGCTGTTCAGTGCCCTGAGTCCCCCCAGGGAGAAGGGCGGTATATAAATTGAATGAATGAATGAATGAATGAGTAAGTAAGTAAGTACAGTATTTTCCTGCGTATAAGACTACTTTCTAACACACAAAAATCTTCTCAAGAGTCGGGGGTCGTCTTATACGCCAGGTCTCATTCTCCTGTAACCAGGCAGACCAGCCCATAAGGCTCTGACGAGCCTTAAATGGCTCTGAGGAGGGTCGTCTTATACGCCGGAAAATACGGTAAGTAAGTAAGTAAGTAAGTAAATAAATAAATAAATGTGGTGTAGGGTTTCCAGCCTGGGCAGAGGGTTGGACTAGAAGCCCTCTGAGGTGTCTTCCAGGTCGATTATTCTATTCTAAATACATGTATAATAAAGTGGGATTAAAAAACATGGTTATAACATAACAGATGGAACCGTGGGGAATAAGGTGGTTGAAAAGATTGAAATTTACCCTGTGTAACGTAATTTTTAGAAAATGATGTACCGTTGACATATGTCGCCAAGGGATACTCTCCGGAACGGAATTTTTATTATTATTATTATTATTATTATTATTATTATTATTATTATTATTATTATTATTATTTATATATATCTATAAACCGCCCTACTCCCGAGGGACTCAGGGCGGTGTACAGCCATAAATAAAACATACAAATACAAAAATTTAACATAGAATAAAACAAATTAAATAATTTGGCTGACAATTTAAAACCCCAGTAATTTAAAACAAATTAAATTTGCAATTTTAAAACGGAGGGGAGGTTTCTAGTCCTCGTGAGCACATACTGTAAAAGGCATTTCAAGGGGTGAGAACTGTGGCAGCCTGTGAAAAAAAACAAGAAAACAGCAGCAGACGAAGAAGAAGAAGAAGGAAAAAAAAAAACACTTTAGATTTATAGTCTGGACATGTTTACTCCGAGGAACCACCCGCTGCGTTTTCGGTAGGTTACAACTTGTTGTGCCGTGTGTGTGTGTCGAATTCCAGCTGCTCTCCAGCTGCTTTGATGATTGGATCAGAGTTGGAAAGCAACACCGTGATCTGTGCCAGTTTTGGCAAATTAATCTACAAGTTGTTTGCAAGCTGCAAAAAATAATAATAATAATTTTTTTTTAAAAAAAATAGAAGCTTCTTTGCATTCAGAAAAACAAGTGGATTTAACTCCGGGGGAATTGGCATGCAATTCCTTTGCACGCCCACGTACGAAAATTAAACAACCAATACAGGCAAGTCCTCGATTTACGACCACAATTGAGCCAAGGATTGCTAAGCGAGACACTTGCTAAGTGAGCCCTAGCCCATTTTACTCTCCAGAACGGAATTTTAAAACGGAAGAGAGGTTTCTAGTCCTCATGAGCACATACTGTAAAAGGCATTTCAAGGTGTGAGAACTACGACAGCCCCGTTGTTAAGCGAATCGCTGCAGTTTTTTAAAGTCAGTCACGTCGTTAAGTGAATCCGGCCTCCCCGTTGACTTTGCTTGTTAGGAGGTTGCAAAAGGGGATCCCGTGACCCGCGGACACTATGACCGTCATAAGTATGAGTCAGTTTGCCAAGCGCCTGACTTTTGATCACGTGGCCACAGGGGTGCTGCAACGGTCGTAAATGTGAAAAACGGTCATAAGTCACTTTTGTCAGGGCCGCTGTAGCTGCGAACGGTCACTAAACGAGCTGCTGTCAGTCAAGGACTACCTGTATGTTGAACGTTCTTTAGCCATTGCAGGAAGTTCTCGACTTACAACCATTCGTTTAGTGACGGTTCAAAAGTTACAACGGCACTGGGAAAAGTGACTTATGACCATTTTCACACTTACGACCCGTGCAACGTCCCCCATGGTCACGTGATCAAAATTCAGACACTCGGCAAGCCGACTCATATTTATGACGGTTGCAATTTCCCGGGGTCACATCATCCCTTTTTGTGACCTTCTGACAAGCAAAGTCAATGGGGAAGCTAGATCTGCTCAACAACCGTGTGACTTACTTAATAACTGCAGCGACTCACTCAGCAACTGTGGCAAGAAAGGGAAGGGAAGGGAAGGGAAGGGGAGGAGGCACAAGGGAAGGAAAGGACGAAGTAAGGGAAGGAAGAGAAAAGAAAGAAGGGAAGGGAAGGGAAAAGGGAGGGAGGAATGGGAGAAGAGTGGAAAGAAAGGAAATGAAAAGAAGGAGAAGGGAAGGAAAGGGAAGGAAAAAAAAAGAAAAGGGAGGGAGGGAGAAATGGGAGAAGAGTGGGAAGAAAGGAAAGAGGAAAGGAAGGAGAAGAGAAGGGAAGGAAAGGAAAGGAAAAGGGAGGGAGGGAGGAATGGAAAATAGAAAAGTGAGAAGAAAGGAAAAAGGAAAGGAAGGAGGAGGAAAGGAAAGGATGAAGGAAGGGAAGGAAGAGAAAAGAAAGAAGGAAGGGAAGGGAAGGGAAAGGAAGGGAAGGGAAGGGAAGGGAAGGGAAGGGAAGGGAAGGGAAGGAAAGGAAAGGAAGGGAAAAGGGAGGGAGGAATGGGAGAAGAGTGGGAAGAAAGGAAAGAGAAAAGGAAGAAGAAGGGAAGGAAAGGAAGGAAAGGGGGAATGGAAGATAGAAAAGTGGGAAGAAAGGAAAAAGGAAAGGAAGGAGAAGGGAAGGGAAGGGAAGGGAAGGAAGGGCAAAGGGAGGGAGGAATGGAAGATAGAAAAGTGGGAAGAAAGGGAAGGGAAGGGAAGGAAAGGAAAGGACGAAGGAAGGGAAAGGAAGAGAAAAGAAAGAAGAAAGGGAAGGGAAGGGAAGAGAGAAGGGAAGGAAAAGGGAGGGAGGAATAGAAGATAGAAAAGTGGGAAGTAAGGAAAAAAGAAGAAGGAGAAGGGAAGGGAAAGAAAGGAAAGGAAGGAAAGAGAGGAAGGAAAGAACAGGGAAGGGAAGGGAAGAGACTGAGAAGGGAGAGAAGAGGAGAGAAGAGAAAAGAAGCTATTGAGAATGCAAGGGAAGGGAAGGGGAGGCAGGGGAGAGGGGAGGGAAGGGAAGAGACCTTGGAGGTCATCTAGTCCAACCCCTGCTTAAACTGGAGACCCTATATATATATATATTTGCCATTTCTGACAGATGGACTGCCCAGTCTCTCTTTGAAAGCCTCCAGGGACGAAGCCGCTGCAACTCCGTGTCTTCATTTCTTCCTCCACCCCAAATATTTCCCTCCTCCTTTTTTAAAATTAAAGCCAGAGCCGCCGCATTTGATCTCTGCTTACTCAAGCATTTCCCAGAAGCAAAAAGGAGATTAATCCCAGTGTGCCAAGCAGGGCCCAGGAACAGCCCCTGGGGCAACCCTCCTTCCCTTCAGAAATCCGTTTTCTTCTTGCAGAAAACGACAGGAAGTCCTCGACTTACGACCGCAATCCAGCCCAACATTTCTGTGGCTAAGCGAGACAGTCATTAACTGAGTTTGGCCTCGTTTTACGAACTTTTTTTGCCACAGCGAATCACTGCAGTTTATTAAGTTAACAACGTGGTCGTTAAGTGAGTTGGTCTTCCCCATTGACTTTGCTTGTCAGGAAGTCGCAAAAGGGGATGACGTGACCTGGCGACCGTCATAAATACGAGTCAGCTGCCAAGTGTCCGAATTTTGAGCATGGAGAGGCCGCAACGGTCGTGAGTACAGGCAGTCCTCGACTTACGACAATTCATTTAGTGACCGTTCAAAGTTGCGACAGCATTGAGAATAGGGACTTACGGCCGTTTTTCACACTTATGACTGTTGCAGCATCCCCCCCATGGTCACACGATTAAAAAATTCAGATGCTCGCCAATTGACTCGTATTTATGACGGTTGCAGCGTCCCGGGGGGTCACGCAATTCACTTTTGCGACCTTCCGACCAGCAAAGTCAACCAAAGTCAACGGGGAAACGCAGATTCCCTTAACCTCACTTAATGACTGCAGTGATTCACTGAACACCTGTGGCCAGAAAGGTCGTAAAACGGGGCAAAATCCGCTTCGCAAACGTAATTCACTAAGCAACCATAAATTTTGGCCTCAAAATTGCGGTCGTTAAGCCGAGGACTACCTGTACCGAAAATGGTCAGAAGTCCCTTTTTTTCCCGCGCTGCTGTTATCTTTGGACGGTCGCTAAACGACGGTTGTAAGTCGAGGACTACCTGTACACTCGTGTGAAGGAAAATTCAGGATGGAGGGTTCCCCCCCCCCCCATCTGGAAGTTTATCTAAATTTCCTAGCCAAACAGGGAAGCCGAGCTGGATGCCGGCCAATCAGGAAGCCTGGCGGAGATCCAGCGGATCCCAAACACTAGAAGGATCTGTTCAAAGGGAGGAACGAGAACCAACGTCTCTCGCGGTTAATCCAAAAGGAGCTTGGATCCAAACCAGAAAATACCAAACACAAGACAACAGGAATTCAGGAAAATATAAAAATGGGAATTCAGGAAACGCCAAAAAAAATGGGATTTTTAAAAATTGCTGTTTTGCTGTTTGAGCATCCCACATTTGCCGAGAAGGAAGAGGGATCCTACTGGGTCCCAGCGGGGAGCTGGCGAGGGGATCTATGGATTGGCAGGACAAGCAGGAAACAGAGGTTTTGTTCAATGACGGATTTTGGACGGATATCCAAAACAGACTTCTTTGCCTCGCTTCTCAAACGACGGAAACATGTTATCTCTGGTTGAAATTGTCAGGGCTCGGCTTACAGAGGGTCCTCGGCTTACAAACATTCGTTTAGTGACCCTCCGAAGTTACAACGGCAGGGACTTACAACTAATCTTCGCGCTTATGACCATCATCACGTGGTCGAAATTTGACTGCTGGGCACCTGGCGCATAAGAGGTAGTTCTCGACTTACAACCGACCCTTCGAAGTTACCGTGGTAACGAAAAGGGGGACTTACGGCTCATCCTCGCACTTATGGCCATCGCAGCTCTTGTCACATGTTGCGAGACGGCTTGGCAACTGGCCCTTACAAGGCAATCCTCGACGTAAAAGTTCATTTAGTGACCGAAGTTAGAACTGCACTGAAAAAAAGTGACTTACGACCATTTTTCACGCTTATGGCTTTCGCAGCAGCCCCGTGGTCATGTGATTTGCGTTTTTGGTTGCTTGGCAACTGGTTCGTATTTATGACGGTTGCAAGATCCAGGGGTCACATAATCCCCTTCTGTGACCGACTGATGAGCAAAGTTAACGGGGAAGTCAGATTCACTTAACGACGGTGTTATTAACGTTAAGAACTGCCGCAATTCACTTAACAACGGGGGCAGGAAAGGTCATAAAACGGGGCCAAACTCACTTAAAGTCTGTGTCTCGGTTAGCCACGGTAATGTTGGGCTGGACTGCAGTCGTAAATTGAGGACTCACTCATTTGACCACTGCACCAGCCAATGTCGTAAATGAAACAAAATTCGCTCATGCAATTTCTCGTTTTACAACATAAATCTGGGCTCAATTGTGGTCGTAAGTCGAGGATTACCTCTATTTAAGAGGAGTGGCAGAGTCCCAGGTTATATGATCACCGTTTCCAATAAGCAAAGTCGATGGGGAAGCGGATTCACTTACTGACCATCGGATTCATTTAATGACTGGCCTTAACAACCGTGGCAAAAACAGGCGTTAAATTGACTCACTTAACAACTGCCTTGCTTAGCAAGAGGAATCCAACTGTGGTCGTAAATACGAGGACTTGTCAGAAGCCGGCTGGGAAGGATACTGGACTGGTTGCCAACAGTCATAACTGTGAAAACGGTGCTCCGTCACTGTTTCAGTGCCGTTGTAAACTTTGAACGGTCACTAATGAAACGTTTGTAAGTCGAGAGCCGGCTGTGTGTCCCTACGCTTGCAGCTCAAAGCGCCGGAAGAAAACCCCTGATTTTGCCCTCAAAGAGCTAAGTTCTCTGCTAGCACAAAATTAAGTCTGGCAAGGAAGAAGCTTGGCTAAAATTCCTAATATATTGCTTTTTTCAATTAGCCCAGAGTATGTGGGTTTTAATGGCACAACGCTATTTGAGTTTGCGGTCTCCCTTTAAGTGTGCCTGTTTTAATGCAGGGGACACGGAATATGTGTGTTTTCCAACCTTGGGAGACTTTAAGATAGGGAGGGAAGGAAGGAAGGAAGGAAGGAAGGAAGGAAGGAGGAGAAAGGGAGGGAGGAAGTAAGGGGAAGGAGGGAGGGAGGGAAGGAGATAGAAGGGTGGAAGGAAGGGAGGAGGAGGAAGAAGGAGATAGAAGGGTGGAAGGAAGGGAGGAGGAGGAAGGAAGGAGAAAGAGGAGGAGGAAGGGAGGAGGAAAAATAGGGAGGGAGGGAGGAGGGAGGGAGGAAGGAGACAGAAGGGTGGAAGGAAGGAAGGAGTTAGGAAGGAGGAGGAGGGAGGGAGGGAGGAAGGAGATAGAAGGGTGGAAGGAAGGAGGAGGAGGAAGGAAGGAGGAAGAGGAGGAGGAAGGGAGGGAGGAAAAATAGGGAGGGGAGGGAGGGAGGGAGGGAGGAAGGAGACAGAAGGGTGGAAGGAAGGAAGGAGTTAGGAAGGAGGAGGAGGGAGGGAGGGAGGAAGGAGATAGAAGGGTGGAAGGAAAGGAGGAGGAGGAAGGAAGGAGGAAGAGGAGGAGGAAGGGAGGGAGGAAAAATAGGGAGGGAGGGAGGGAGGAAGGAGACAGAAGGGTGGAAGGAAGGAAGGAGTTAGGAAGGAAGGAGGAGGAGAAAGGGAGGAGGAAGGAGACAGAAGGGTGGAAGGAAGGGAGGAGGAGAAAGAAAGGAGTAAGAGGAGGAGGAAGGGCGGGAGGAAAAACAGGGAGGGAGGAAGGAAGGAAGGAGACGGAAGGGTGGATGGAAGGAAGAGAGGAGGAAGAAAGGAGGAAGAGGAGGAAGGGAAGGAGGGGGAAAAATAGGGAGGGAGGGAGGAAAGAAGGGAGGGAGGGAGGAGGAAGGAAGGAGTTAGGAAGGAAGGAGGAGGAGGAAGGAAGGGAGGGAGGGAGGAAGGAGGGTGGAAGGAAGGGTGGAAGGAAGAGAGGGAGGAAGGAATGGAGGAGGAAGAGGAGGAGGAAGGGAGGGAGGGAGGAAAAATAGGGAGAGAGGGAGGGAGGAAAAAATAGGAAGGGACGGAGGGAGGAAAGAAGGAAGGAAGGAAGGAGTTAGGAAGGAAGGAAGGAAGGGGGAGGGAGGAATAGAATAGAATAGAATAGAATAGAATAGAATAGAATAGAATAGAATAGAATAGAATAGAATAGAATAGAATAGAATAGAATAGAATAGAATAGAATAGAATAGAATAGAATAGAATAGAATAGAATAATATTTAGAATGGAATGGAATAGAGTAGAGTAGGAATAAGAATAGAATAGCATAGCATAGCATAGCATAGCATAGAATAGAATAGAATAGAATTCTGGGAATTGAAGTCCACCCATCTTAAAGTCGCCAAGGTTAAAAACTGCCTCTACTCTGCTCGCAGCCTTAAAGCAGCCAACTGCCTCTCTCCCTGGGTTGAGTGCAAGAAAGCTGGGCATCCCAACCACACGTGGGAAGCCTCCTGGTGTCTCCCCCCCTTCTCCCTCCCTCCCTCCCTTCCTCCCCCCCCACCCCCCACCCATCCGAGAGATTTCCAGGACGTCAGATGAACCTGCTCAGGCAGAAAAGTTGCCTTTAATTTCCTCTAATTACTTGCATTCTTGGCAGAGGCTTACAAAGAGTTGTTAGCAGAAAACTAATGGGGGGGGGGCTTGGAAGTGGGGGGGGGACACATAATGTTCCATGGAAATCCACCCCACCCACTTGGAAGAGTTTGGATGTACACGGTGCCAGCCCAGTTCAGCGTCACTCAACACAGCTAGTCCTCGACGTACGACCACAAAGGTGCCCATTTCCGCGGCTAAGCCAGACCGCTGTTAAATGAGTCGTGCCCCGTTTTACGACCTTCCTTGCCACAGCCGTTAAGCGAGTCGCTGCAGTCATCAAGTTAGGAACATGGTTGTTAAGCAAAGCCGGCATCCCCACTGACCTTCCTCGGCAGGAGGTCGCTAAACGACGCTGCGACCGTCACGCATTTGAGTCGATCGCCCAGCGTCTGAATTTTGATTAGGTGACCCTGGGGATGCTGCAACGGTCGTAAGTGTGAAACACGGTCCTAAGTCACTTTTTTTCCCCTCAGGGCTGCTGTAAATTTGAAAGGTGATTAAATGTACTGTGGCCAGCAGAGGATTAAGCTGTATCTCATTTTATGAAATTTCTCTTTATTTCTCACCTTTCTAGATTGTATAAATGTCAAACTTTTCGACCACTTATTTTGCCATTGTTCGAACGGTCACTGAATGAACGGTCGTATGTTGAGGACAGCCTGTTTTCACACTTGACCTGAAACTTTTTTCAAACTTTTTAAAAATTCTCGGCCTTCTCAATTTCCACTCCCCCCCCAAACTATCAACCATCTATTTTCATGTAAGCTGATGCTTTTTAATAAAATAGGTTAGTCTGAAGAAAAAAAGGGTGAGTAGATATGCAGAGAATTGAGGGGTGAATATTTCTTGAGGAAAACGTTGAAGCGTTTGGCCGATTCTTCGTTTATTATTTCATTTAATTCAATTCCAAGTTCTCAGATTCTCCAACTCTCTTTTTATTTAAATTTATACAGGTAGTCCTCGACTTACGACCACAATGGACCCCCCCCCCCCCCCCCCCCGCCAAAAATTTCTGTGGCTCAGCAGAAACATTTGTGAATTGAGACATTTTGTGAATTTTGCCCCATTTTACAACCTTTCTGGGCCCCCACTGTCGTTAAGGGAATCCCTGCAGTTGATCAGTTGGTAACCCCAGTCGTTAAGCGAATCCGGCTTCCCCTTTTGACTCTGCTTGTCGGAAGGTTGCCAAAAGGGGATCGTGCGACCTCGGGACACAGCAACGGTCATAAGTACGAATCGGTTTTGCCGACTGTCCGAATTTTGATCACGGGGCTGCTAC
>CM075958.1:347977045-348139545 GCA_038048745.1 Coluber constrictor foxii | reverse complement strand
TTGTGTAAGGGGTGCAAGAATATATCAGGAGCGTTCTTAGGGGGCACGGTGTGGAAAAAATTGGTTTAAGCACTCAAGTTTTTCCCGACACCAGACATACCCTCTGAGTGAACTCAAAGATTCCTTTAATTCGGAGCGCCGGTAGCCCTAGCAAATTTTTTTCCTCTCAACTCAGACTAGTAAGTCCATCCGGCAAGGGAAAGGAATAGTTGTCTGCCACATCTATTCATCTCTGCCTCCTGCCTTTTATCCCAAGAGCTAGGGTGGGGCTTTGCTAGCAGCAGTGGCTCTTTCATCCCGAGGACCGGCCCATAAATTTCCACTGCTCTCCTCTCCTCTGCCTTCTGTGCATCCTTGCGTCAGGCACTGGACACGGCTGTTCCTCTTCTTCCTCATCAGCCACCTCCAGACCTGGGGGTTGTTGACTCTCCATCTAAGGGCTGACGGACGGCCCAGACTCCCTCCCTCCCTCCCCCTCCCTCCCTCCCTCTCTCTCTTCTCCTCCTCCTCCCTCCTCCTCTAATTTGGTTTGCTGGAAGGGCCAGCAAAAAAAACTCCTCAAAAACTTTTTGAGATGGTTTGGGTTCAGAGAGAAGGATTGACCTTAAATTATCTAGGGAACTTTTTGGGGCAGAGGGAGGATTAGAACTCGGATCTCTTTAGTATCAGAGTAACATTGATCAACGGGGGGATTATGGGGGGGGGGAAGCCAAATATGACATGCAAAGAAGAAAAATGTAGGTAAGACGGGGGGCTACACCAACTGACCCCAAACTTACAATCATTCGTTTAGCGACTCTTTGAAGATACAGCGGCACCGAAAAATGTGATATAACAACCGGTCCTCACACTTATGACCGTCAGGGCATTTCCTCCCCACCCTGCGTCATAAGATCAAAAGCCACGCAGGATTGACTTTAATGACAATCTGATTTGCTTAGTGGCATCATAAAATCAACAGCCGCATCGCTTAGTGACGGAAGTGCCAGTCTTAACTTCTGACAAGCCAAGTCAGATTCACTTAACAACCCTGTCACTAACTTAAGAACTTAAGATTCACTTAACAGCGGTGGCTAGAAAGGGCGTAACATGGGGCAAAACTCACTTAACACGTGTCTCACTTAGCGACAGAAATTTGGAGGCTCCATTGCGGTCGTAAGTCGAGGACTACCTGTATTGATTTGGCTTTTCCTGCACGCTGAGATCCTGGTTGGAAAATTGGAACCGGGAGTGATGTTTTTTTTGGTCGGCACTTGGATTGGCTCAGGAATACGGACGGAGAATGTCCCAAATGAAGAAATAGGCTCCCGACTATTTGTTTGGATTCCAGAACAAGTAGTCCTCACCTTACAAACCGTTCACTTAGTGACCGTCCGCAGCTACAATGCAAAAAGTGACTTAGGAAGAGTCACTTGCAACTTACGATTTTTTGCAGCATCCCCCACCATCCTGAGGTCGAAATTTGGGTGCTTGGCAACCTTCTCAATTGGCTTCTGAAAGGCCAAGTCAATGGGGGATTCGCTTAACAACTGCAGTGATTTGTTTAACGACACGGGTGTTTGGGAGATTGTAGATGTGAAAGGTGCAAGGAATGGCCTATGGTTTAAACCAACATTTTGCTCTGTTTGATTTGGGGGGAAATCCTGACTAGGATTTGGGAAAGAGCCCTTCCTTCCTTCCTTCCTTCCTTCCTTCCTTCCTTCCTTCCTTCCTTCCTTCCTTCCTTCCTTCCTTCCTTCCTTCCTTTTCTCCCTTCTTTCCTCTTCTTCTCCCTCCCTCCCTCCTTCCTTCCTTTCTTCCCCTTCCTTCTTCTGCCTCCTTCCTTCCTTCATCTCCCACCTTCCTTCTCCATCCATCCATCCATCTTCTCCACATTATTTTACACCCTTCTCTTATTCCTCCTTCTCTTCCCTCCTTCTCCTGTTCTTTCACTTTTCTCTCCTCCTTCTCCTCCCTCCCTCCCTCCCTTCTTTCCTTCCTTCTCCTTCTCCTGTCCTTCCCGTTCCTTCTCCCCCTCTCCTTTTTTCTCCTTCCTTCTTCTCCTTCGCCCTTCCTTCTTTCCTTCTCCTTATCTCCTTCCTTCTCTTTCTCCTTCTCCTCCCTCCCTCCTTCCTAATTCTCCTTCTCTTTCCAGACTGGGAGGATGCTACCCCTAACGGATTCCATATGTTAATTATACATTTAGGGGGGGGAAAAAATGTTTTCTTCGACGACTGATTTCGCAGATGGATCTCAAACACACGTGACATCTTTCCCCATGGGTTAAGGACTACAATTAGGTGAACACATGTGTCAAAATTCTATTTATGACTTTGGTCCATACCAACCCTACCAATCGAGGTTTCCTCTCTTTGGACTCCGCCCATGAGGACTAGAAGCATCAAACGAATAGCTAGAAATTGAAAACTGAATTTTTAAAATTCTCACTCCGTGCTGATTTTTCTTTTGACTCAGGAAGGAAGGGGGAATTTTTAGGAGGAATCAACAGCTTTATCCTTTTTCCTTTGCATTTGGGGGGAAAAAATAAGTTTTCGTCTGATGAAGCGAAATAAATCAATGCCGCCGCCGTGAAATGCGAATCCCGCTGAATCCGGACAGATGAAAACCACACGGGGAAGATTTTTGTTTACGGGGGGGGGGGAAAAAACAAATAGGAAATCCAAGCCGCTGCCAGCTTCATGCCCAATTCCCAACGCCGCCAAGGCAAACAGTTCAAAATCAGTCTTTCTGACTTGGGGCATCAAACCTGAGTGCCGAGTGCAAAATCTGCTTCCTTAGATTAACCTTCGAATCCAGCCACCGAAACGTCGCCGCGATGCCCACAAATATAACAAACTTTCCGGCTGCGGGGCTGCCGAAGAATTTGTCTTCCTTACAGCACCGGATACATCAAGTTGCTAGGCATGTTGGAGGAACCAGGGGACAAACAAATCGTGATATAACAGAATAGCAGGTCTCAAGCAAGACCTCCGAGGTCCTTTCCAATTCTGTTATTCTGTGCTGTTTAAAGAGATCCTATACCAGTGATGGCTAACCTTTTTGCCATCACGTGCCAGGAAGGGGGGGGGGAGGAGGCGCGGAGGAGGTTCGCGCATGCGAGTGCCGACACCCATAATTCTATGCGCCCCGCCCTGCGCATGTGAGCCCAACCTCCTCTCCCCCCCCCCCCCTTGCTCCTGGCCCATTTTTCACTGGTTAATTTTATTTATTTATATGCCACCCTTCTCCGGAGACTCAGGGCGGCTTACAATGCGTTAAGCAATAGCCTTCATACTTTTGTATATTTATACAAAGTCAGCTTATTGCCCCCACAAACTGGGTCCTCAATTGACCCCACCTTAGAAAGGATGGAAGGCTGGGTCAACCTTGAGCCTGGTGAGATTCGAACTTACAGTAATTGCAGACAGCTGGTGTTTAATTACAATGCTTTAGTCTGCTGAGCCACGAGGCCACCATTGTCCTCACTTCCTCAATTTCTCCTTAATTTCTCCTTAATTCCAGCTTGCTTCTCTCCTTAATTAGTTTCCATCCATTGTTTCTTGTCCTGCCTTCTGATGCTTTGGAAAATGAGTTCACCCCCCACTTCTTTGGGGCAACCCCTCAAATACTGGAAGACTGCTCTCATGTCACCCCAAATCCTTCTTTTCATTAAACTAGACGTACCCACTTCCTGCAACCGCTCTCCGTTATGTTTTTCTTTCTCACAATATTGTTGGAACGGTGAAAACAATTAAACCTGGCTGCTTTTCCATTTTTGCAAACAAGAGAAAGGAAGCGTGAAGAAAAATACTGCCATTTCCGCAGGACGCCTGGAGATTAAATTTTTATTTTTATTGGGGTTTTTTTCCCCAGAGGCTGAAAACACGCCAGACTTAACTCTTAGCAATTTTACGGCCTTCCGGACTCTGTATAATTTCACGCCTGACGCTCTGGCTTCTTTTCGGGTTTTTGCAAAGCTCACGGACCCCCAAACTGACTTTATTTCCCACCCAAAGTGGGACCACGATGCCTCAATTCCTCGGGGATCAACGCGATAAGAGAGAGAGAGAGATGAAAGAGAGAGAGAGAGAGAGATGAGAGAGAAAAAGGGAAAGAGAGAGGGGGAAAGAGGAAAAGAGAGAGATTGAAAGAGGGAGAGAGAGAGATGAGAGAGAGAAGAGGGAGGGAGAGAGATGAGAAAGAGGGAAAGAGAGATTGAAGGAGGGAGAGTTGTGAGAGAGAGGGGAGATAGAGATTGAAAGACAGGGAGAAAGAGAAAGAGGAGAGAGAAGAGAAAGAGGGAGAGAGATTGAAAAAGGGAGAGAAAGATATGAGAGAGAGAGAGGGAAAGACAAAGAGGGAGAGAGATTGAAAGAGGGAGAGAAAGAGAGGGAAAGAGAGAGATGAAAAAAGGAGAAAGAGATGAGAGAAAGACTGAAAGATGGAGAGATGAGAGAGAGGGAAAGAAAGAGAGAGACTGAAAGAGGGAGAGAGATGAGAGAGAGAGACTGAAAGAGGGAAAGATGAGAGAGGGAAAGAGAGAGATTGAAAAAGGGGGAGAGATGAGACAGAGAAAGGAAAGAGAGGGGGAAAGAGGGAGAGAGAGAAGAGAGAGAAGAGGGAGAGAGAGAGATGAGAGAAAGAGAGATTGAAGGAGGGAGAGAGGAGAGAAAGAGGGAGAGATATTGAAAAAGGGAGAGAGAGATATGAGAGAAAGAGAGGGAAAGAGAAAGAGGAGAGAGAGGAGAGAAAGAGGGAGAGAGACTGAAAAAGGGAAAGAGAGATTGAAAAAGGGAGAGAGCGATGAGAGAGAGACGGAAAGATGGAGAGATGAGAGAGGGAAAGAAAGAGAGAGACTGAAAGAGGGGAGAGAGATGAGAGAGAGACTGAAAGAGGAAGAGATGAGAGAGGGAGAGATGAGAGAAGGAAAGAGAGAGATTGAAAGAGAGAAGAGAGATTGAAAGAGAGAGACAGAGAGGGAAAAGAGAAAGAGGAGAGAGAGGAGAGAAAGAGGGAGAGAGATTGAAAAAGGGAGGGAGAGAGAGATGAGAAAGAGAGAGAAGAGGTAAAGAGAGATATCGAAAGAGACAGAGATGAGAGAGAGACAGAGGAAAGAGAGAGAGACATTTTAGATATATATATAAATAAAAAATAAAAAATCATAGTAACCCTGTTGGATCTGCAAATACAGACGCCGGCACAAAGGATGAAAAGGGAGCGCGAAATCAAATCTCGTTTTCATTAGAACAGCTGGATTTTAAAAAAAAAAATCTCACAAAGGGAAAATCTAGCCCGGAAGGTTTCCGACTCTTCTGGAGGCTTCAAACAACGACCGAACGTCAAAAGGGGGAAGGAAAAAAAAACAACGCAGCGGGAGGTTGTTAATCAGGCTGACACTCAAACAATCCCTTTACGGGGGTTGAGCTAATGATACCTCCTCCGCATTTTGCCAACCTGCTTGATCCCGAGTTTCTGTAGTCTTCGCGGAGTCTTGCGAGTCAGTTTTTGAGCAGAAAATGAGCAACGCCCAATTTTGCAGGAATACGCAGCCCAGGTGAGTCGCGCTGCAGGCTTTAGGGAAGGAGAAATAAATTCAAATAACACCCTCCAAAGGGCACATATTTTCTTTTACCAATGCCCCGATATCAGAGAGGCAATTTGGTCTAGTGGTTAAGCACCAGGTTGTTGTGGCCCCGTCCTCTGAGGCCTATCCCATTGGAGGAAGGAAGCTCTGAGCATGAGGAAGAGGAGCCAGCCAGATCTCCCAGCCCCCCCCCCCCCCCTGGCACCGTCTCAGGTGCCAGCTGAAAGAGAGCAAAGTAGTGGGGAAACAGGTGTCTCAGATGAGAGTGAGGGAGAGACGTCATTCCTGGACGCACATCAACGAAGGCGAGATAAGCGCTTGCAGCAGCTGAGGAGGCGTGCGAGGGAATAGACCTGAGTCACTGGACTTGAGTCACAGGACCAATGAGTCACTGGACACACCCCAGAGACTATATAAGAGAGGGTGGTGGTCAATGATCCCTGTGACGAACAATAACTCAATCTGGTAGTCATTGGAGCTAAAAGAACGGATTTTGGCAAAGCTACGTATGTGATTTTCTTTCTGTGAACAATTAAAGCACTTGGCAGACGGTGTGCATATCGCTGCCAAGTTGGAGATAAGAACTGTGGTGTGTGCCAAGTGCTTCTTTACCCCTCGACTGGCTGTGTTTTTTGTGGGTGTATGTAGAGGGGGACAGATCACAGGTTAGAAAGAGGGAGGTGGTGAGTTCTAGTTCAGGTTAAGAGAGGAGAGCCGGCTGGGTGATTTTGGGACAATTACCAGGAGACGGTGAGTTCTAGGTCCTTCCTTAGCCGTTCAAAGCCAGTTGGATGATTTGGGGCCTATCACCGGGAGACGGCGAGTTCTAGTCCTGCCTTAAATGATGAATGATCCATGAGCAACTGAGCGAACGAGAAGAACTGAATAAATAAAGTATTTCGATTAAAAAGTCATTTAACTAGTTTTGTCTAGCTAGTCGGTGTCAAGGGCATCTGCAGGAAATTTCAAAAGTCAGGATGGAAACGGGGCCATTTTTCCAGCTTCTAATTCAATCTGTGTCCAGCTTGGTAACTTTAAGATGCGTGGGGTTCAACCAGGGGTGAAAGCCCTGGTTTAAACTGGGCTGGCTTAAAAATTTTAATGGGTCAATTTTATGGGAAAGGGGTTTTAAATTGGGGAAACCAAATTCATTTAATTATGTTTTAAATTGTTTTAAATTTCGTATTGTCTGTATTTTAATCTTGGCTGTTCACCGCCCTGAGTCCTTCGGGAGAAGGGCAGTATACAAAGGAGAAAAATAAATAAATAAATAAATAAATACTCCTGGTTCGGACCGGATCGTCCAATCCGATAGCGATGGTAGCAGGTGGTTCGGAGAACCAGTAGCAAAAATCCCTGCACCCCTTTTAAAAAAAGTAAATGCTGAAAAAATGCTTTTAAAAGTTAAAAAAAAAGCCTCTGATGATCGCGCGGCTTGGCTGGGATCGTCAGAGGCTTTTAAAAGCATTTTTTCTACAACCTCTTCAGCCGAAGAGGTTGTAGAAAAAAATGCTTTTAAAAGTTTAAAAAAAAAAGTTGGCCACGCCCACCGTCACATTACCCCCATCAAGCCACGCCCACAGAACCGGTAGTAACAAATTTTAGATTTAGATTTAGATTTTATTGAACTTATAGACCGCCCTACTCCCGAAGGACTCAGGGCGGTGTACAGCCATAAAATAAAACATATAAATACAAAATTTAAAATAGACTAAAACGAAATTAAATAATTTGGCTGAAAAATTTTAAAATCCCAATAATTTAAAACAAATTAAAATTCCCATTTAAAAGGGGGAAAAGACTTCGGTCAGATCGGCTTGATGGAACAAATGAGTCTTGAGTGTGCGACGGAAGGTGCGCAGGTCCGGGATCCTCCGTATCTCCGGGGGGGGGGGGGGCTCGTTCCAGATGGTAGGTGCTCCCACAGAGAAGGCTCTCCCCCTGGGGGCCGCCAGCCGACATTGTTTGGCCGACGGCACCCGGAGGAGCCCCTCTCTATGCGTACTGGCCGGTGGGAGGCTATTGGTGGTAGTAGGCGGTCTCGTAACATTTCACCACTGGCTTCAACTCCCGGAATTGCCCAGCCAGCCTTGCTACCTGTAATGTCCTAGCACTGATGATGTTACCTATTTGGGTCATGAAACGTCTACAAGAAATCCACAAAGCTCAGAGAGCACTGAGGACCCTCACAGTCCTCCTCCACCTCTCCAAAAAGCCCACTCCCTTCTAGCATGGATGATGTCCCTTAGTTGGCTTGTTAAACATCTACAAGAAAACCACCCAGCTGAGGGGAGCATCCTAGACCAAGGGTGTCAAACTCAAGGCCCGGGGGCCGGATCCAGTCCTCAGGGTGTTTAGATCTGGCCCGCGGGGCCACCCTCGAAACAGCGAAGGACTGGTCTGCAGTGCCCTCTGCCAGCGAAAACGGAGCTCGGGACGGCCACGCACAGTCTACCCAGGTTCTGTTTTTGGCCGCGATGGCCTCCCTGCAGCCCTCTGCTAGCGAAAATGGCTCCCGGGCGGGCTGCACGCGGCCTCTCCAGGCTCCGTTTTCACTGGCCGTCGGCTGCAGGAAGCCGTCACAGCCAAAAAAACAGAGCCTTGATGAAGGACGTCGAGCTGGCCACGCCCACCCCCGGCCACGCCCACCCTGTCCCCCTGAGGTCGAACACAACCTTGATGTGGCCCTCAGTGAAATCGAGTTTGACACCCATGTCCTAGACCAAGCCAAGTTCCCAAAATGCTCGGGAGTTTCTAGAAGCCCGGCCTTCTGACAAACCCAGCCATCGACAGGCACATAGAGGTAAACCATATTTACATGCCGTGCAAAAGAGACTGTCGAGAAAAAAATGAAAGACAACACCACCTCCTTGCCAGCAATCTGTTGTGGTCCGCCAGCAGTCTACGGAGTGACAGCGGAGTCGGACAGTGAGGAGGCTGAGGAAGAATATGGGCCAGTCATGGAGGCTGGGGAAGGCCCGGATGAGGGCTCTGCGTCCAACCAGAGATGTGGCCAGGGCCATCGGGGAGTGATGTGCAGACTCCGGAGCCTCCAGAGGCTGACAGTAGAGAGGCAGAGGAACAGGAGGAGCCTGTTCCTAGTGCACGTATGAGAAGAGCTGCCAGAAGGCAAGAGCAGCTAAAGCAAAGAGGACGACTAGGGAGTAAAGCCAAGAGATGATTGTCCCCTCCCATAAGGCTTAAAAGACCAGCAACGGCTCTTGGGCTCTTTGTCGGAAAACAACGTTGATAGACTTGTTCTTGTCTTATCTCTACTCGGCGTCTTCTGCTTCTGAACTTTTGCCGAGAGAAGCCTTTGGCAGGTTGCCTAATTAGACCGAGGTTGGCGATAAGGCTGAAGAATTGTGATATGAAGAATTTGTTTGGAATTAGTCTGGACTACGCTGAGAATGAATTAATTCTCAGCTGTTCTAACAAAATTCTGTTTGTTTTCGAACTGATTGTGTCCGATATTACCTACTTGGGCCTGTTGTGTCACAACACAATCGACACCCCAATCAAGCAAGAGATTAAACCACAGGATACTAGCCTAGCAACCCATAAGTCAACGATACCCCGACCGAGGAACTGTCAACACACAACATTCACACAACCTGAAGAAATAAGCCACGTTCTGACAATGGGGAGCGCCTAAAGTTGGGACGGCCAACGATGGCATCTTTTTGCGACCCGTGGACTTCAACTCCCAGAATTCCCCAGCCAGCTAGGCTCGCTTCTTACCGGCCACCCAAACCTCATTTTAACCAGGCAAGTATTTTTGATGGAAGCTAGGTTCAACACTTGACCAAAACTGTAAACTATGCTGGGTGAATCTTAATTAGGACCAGACAAAGGGGGGGGGGGGAGGGATCTGTGATACATCTTCCACGCATTTTTGGCATGGCGTATTTTTTTCCATCGTGTTCCTTCTCTCTTCAAACACCCCCCCTCCCCCCGAAATATTAAAATATCGGTTTAACCCTTGCCAATTCCTTTCGCCTTGGAGAAATTTCCCATCCAGATCTGTGTCTCTTTTTAAACAACTGGAAAGTTCGGTAACACCACACAGACACACAAGGCCCGTAAAGCTTACAGGTAGTCCTCGACTTATAACGGTTCCTTTATAGCGACCGTTCGAAGTCACAATGGCCCCGAGAAAAGTGACTTAGGACCGTTTTTCGCGCTTACAACGGTTGTAGCATCCCCGTGGTCACAATTCAGATGCTCGGCAACTGACTTCAGGGGTGAAATGTAAAATTTGTTATTACCGGATCTGTGGGCGTGGCTTGGGGGGATTATAATGTGACTGGGTGGGCGTGGCCAACTTTTTTTTTTTAACTTTTCAAAGCATTTTTTCTAATGCTTTGAAAAGCCTCTCTGCCGATCAGGCAACTCAGCTGGGATCGTCAGAGAGGCTTTGTTAAAAATGCTTTGAAAAGCCTCTCTGCTGAAAAGGCAACTCAGCTGGGATCATCAGAGAGGCTTTTTAAAAAATGCCTCTCTGATGATCAGGCAACTCAGCTGGGATCGTCAGAGACTTTTCAAAGCATTTTTTTTTAACCACCTCTTCGGCCAAGAGGTTGGAGAAAAAAATGCTTTGAAAAGATTCTGACGATCCCAGCTGAGCCGCCCGATCATCAGAGGCTTTTTTTTTAACTTTTAAAAGCATTTTTTCATCGGAAAAGGCTGTAGAAAAAATGCTTTTAAAAGTTTTTTTTAAAAAAGCCTCTGATGATCGTGCGGCTCAGCTGGGCATGGTGTGGGGGGATGCAGGGATTTTTGGTATCGGTTCTCCAAACTACCCACCGCCATCGCTACCGGATCGGCTGATCCGGTTCAAACCGGGAGCATTTCACCCTTGAACTGACTCGCACTTACGACGGTGGCAGTGTCCCGGGGTCACGTGATCCCCTTCTGACAAGCAAAAAGTCCATGGTGAAACCCGATTCGCTTAACAACCATGTGACTAACTGAAAACCTGCAGGGATTCTCACTTAATAACTATGGCAAGTAAGGGTCATAAAATGGGGCAAAACTCAACCAGCGTCTCGCCTACTCATGGAACTTTTTGGGCTCAATTGTGGTCATAAGTCAAGAGCTAGCTGTAGTCCTCTTCTTAAGAGAGCAACTGTTAGAAGTTACAAGGGACCTACCTAAGGGAAAGCAGCTCTTAACACAGCAAGCAACAGGTTGGGCTAGATGATCTCAATGGTCCCTTCCAATATTTAGGATTTTTCTACCCACAAAGGGAAACTCTCACACTAGTGGATTTACAAAAGGAGAAATTATCAGACCCATATTGCTTCATCCTCTCAAGTCCTCCAAGTTGCCACAAAAAAATAAAAATAAAAAATAAATGAATTCTCCTTTAATTTTTTGGAAGGGGGTAAAAAAATGCTTTTCTGCTTGAGGAAAGAAACCACATCTGGCCCAGCCAGGTTTCAACCAGATGTGAATGTATATAGAATACTTTTTTTTTTAAAATCCCTCCTCCAAATATCTTCCTGAAAAGAAGAGACGACAGAAGAGGGGGAAAAAACATAAGAGACGTGCAGCCGGAGAATGTTTGGCTCAAATTAGGCCCCTCTCCAACAGTTAAAAGAAAAGGAGAATTTATCCAAGCAAAAATGACTCCCTCTTCTTTCTAAGTCTGTATTTCCTAAATTTAAATTTAAATCTCTCTCTGGGAGTGAGTGTCTGTGTGTCTACTGATACCTATCATCCCTCTCCCTATCTCTCTCTATCATTTCTCTCATCTCTCTCATCCATCCATCCCTGCCTTTCTTTCTTTCTTTTTTTCTTTCTATCCATCCATCCATCCATATCTTCTATCTATCTATCTATCTATCTATCTATCTATCTATCTATCTATCTATCTATCTATCTATCTATCTATCTATCTTTTTCTTCTTCTCATGTCTCTCTCATCCATCCATCTATTATCTCTATCATTTCTCTCATCTCTCTCATCCATCCATCCCTGCCTTTCTTTCTTTCTTTTTCTTCTATCTATCTATCTATCTATCTATCTATCTATCTATCTATCTATCTATCTATCTATCTATCTATCTATCTATCTATCTTTTTCTTCTTCTCATGTCTCTCATCCATCCATCTATTATCTCTATCATTTCTCTCATCCATCCATCCATGTCTGTCTGTCTACTATATCTATCTATCTATCATCTATCTATCTATCCATCCATCTTATTTCCTTCTCCTCCTCCTCCTCCTCTCTCCTGTCTCTCATCCATCCATTACCTCTATCATTTCTCTCATCTCTCCCATCCATCCATCCATCCATCCATATCTGTTTGTCTGTCTGTCTGTCTGTCTATCTATCTATCTATATTTCCTCTTCTCCTCCTCTCTCTCTCATCTATCCACCTATTACCTCTATCATTTCTCTCATCTCTCCCATCCATCCCTCCATCCATCCACCCCATCCATCATGTCTGTCTGTCTGTCTGTCTGTCTGTCTGTCTATCTATCTATCTATCTATCTATCTATCTATCTATCTATCTATCTATCTATCTATCTATCTATCTATCATCTATCTGTTCATATCTATCTATCAATCTATCTATCTATCTATCTATCTATCTATCTATCTCTCTCTATCTATCTATCTATCTATCTATCTATCTATCTATCTATCTATCTATGTTTCCTCTTCTCCTCCTCTCTTTCTCTCATCTATCCACCTCTCTATTACCTTTATCATTTCTCTAATCTCTCCCATCCATCCCTGTCTATCTATCAACCATCTATTTCTTTCTCTTTCTCTCTCTCTCTCTCTCTCTCTTTCTATACAGCGCACTACAGTTCCCATCATCCCCATCCAGCCCATCAGAAACTTTGTTGAAAAAGGCAGTGCGATGTGCAAAGCCTATTTTTCTGTTTCCCCCACCCTCCCACCCCCCTCTGCTTTCCATGCTGCGAAAATCTCACAAAGACCAGAGGAAATAACCCTAAAATAAAAAGTATGATAAAGGCAATGGTAGAATTCCCATCCGTGCCCCCAGCACCGTTTTCACGGCTGTGAAAATCTGGATGGCTGCTAACAATTTGTAGGGGTTTTTTTCTCCCCCTTTCTGAAGAAGAGAGCCCACCCCTCTGTTTTCTTTTGTTTTTTTTTTTGGACTAGGAATGTGCCTCCTTTCTCCACCCGGTTCAAACCGTGTTAAAAACAAAAGCAGGAAAAACTCTTTTGACAACTTAAAACTAACAACAGAGGCTGCAGGATGTTTGGCTGGCGAGGGGAGAAAAAAATTCAATTTAAACAACTTCAGGAGTGGGAAAAATTAAAGTCACAGCAGCATCCATCTAGAGGCTGTGCAGCGTTTTAATCTAAATCTGCAATCGTGGGAAGATTTATAAAGCCGTTAGGAGCTGAGGGTAACCTCTAACCCTTTATTGCCTTCCAGAAAGCCCTTAAAATGTGGTTTTTCCAACAAGCTTGGGAATCTTCCAAGGAATAAAGAGCTGGCATCTGTTGGCTGCATTATGGGTAATATTCTCTGCTCGCGGTCTTGTTTTTAATCTAGTTTTATTATTTTATTACTTGCAACTGGTTTTTTTGCAGTAGGTTTTACCATACTCTGGCTAGAGTCATTTTGGGTGAGGTGGTTTGCGATGGATGGGTCGGTGGGTGGAAGAAAGAAAGAAAGAAAGAAAGAAAGAAAGAAAGAAAGAAAGAAAGAAAGAAAGAAAGAAAGAAAGAAAGAAAGAAAGAAAGAAAGAAAGAAAGAAAGAAAGAAAGAAGAAAGAGGGAGGGAGGGAGGGAGGGAGGGAGGGAGGGAGGGAGGGAGGGAGGGAGGGAAGGAAGGAAGGAAGGAAGGAAGGAAGGAAGGAAGGAAGGAAGGAAGGAAGGAAGAAGGGGAGGGAAGGAAATAGGTGGATGGGAGGGAAAGAGGAAAAGGGAGAAGGAAGAATAAAAGGAAGGAGGGAAGAATGGCAGCAGGTAGAGGAAAAAACACGTGGAAGAAAGCAAAATAAGGGAAGAAGGAAGAGAAAAAGAAGGAAGAATAAGTAAGACAAGTGGAATGAGGAAGGGAGGGAGGAAAAAGGGAGGGAGGAAATATATAAGTGGATGGGAAGGAGGGAAAGAGGGAAAGAAGAATAAAAGAAGGAAAAGAAGGAAATGGGGAAAGAAAGAGGGAAGAATGGCAATAGGTAGGAGGAAGAAAGCAAAAAAAGGGAAGAAGGAAGAGAAAGAGAAAAAGAAAGAAGAATAAATAAGACAAGTGAAATGAGGAAGAAAGGAAGGAAGGAAGGTAGGAAGGAAGAAAGAAATGAGAGGGAGGGAGGGAAGGAAGAAGGGGAGGGAAGGAAATAGGTGGATGGGAGGGAAAAAGGAAAAGAGGGAAAGAAAAATAAAAGGAAGGAGGGAAGAATGGCAGCAGGTAGAGGAAAAACATGTGGAAGAAAGCAAAATAAGGGAAGAAGGAAGAGAAAGAAGGAAGAATGAGGAAGGAAGGAAGGAAAAGGGGAGGAAGGTCAGAAATATATAAGTGGATGAGAGGGAGGGAGAAAAAGAGGGAAAAAGAAATAAAAGAAGGAAAAGAAGGAAATGAGAAAAGGAAAGGGAAGAATGGCAGCAGGTAGGAGAGAAAAAGTGTGGAAGAAAGCAAAAAAAGGGAAGAAGGAAGAGAAAGAAGAATAAATAAGATAAGTGAAATGAGAAAGGAAGGAAGGAAGGAAGGAAGGAAGGAAGGAAGGAAGGAAGGAAGGAAGGAAGGAAGGAAGGAAGGAAGGAAGGAAGGAAGGAAGGAAGGGGCAAAACACACATACCAATCGCTTATATCCACTGCATATCAAGTTCATTTTGAGAAGAGAAGGCCTAACTCACCTTATGTGGGAATTTGTGGGATAAGCTCCTAAAACCTGGTAGGAGTTTGGGGTGGGGTGGGAGTCACCTGGGGCACAGGGAAATTGTTCCAGATTAATAGACACAACCTCCTTCCTTCCTTCCTTCCTTCCTTCCTTCCTTCCTTCCTTCCTTCCTTCCTTCCTTCCTTCCGTTTCCTTTCTCTCATCAGATACATAGATGTAGCTGATAAAGATAGATAGATAGATAGATAGATAGATAGATAGATAGAAAGAAAAAAGATAGATAGATAGATAGATAGAAAGAAAGAAAAAAGATAGATAGAAAGAAAGAAAGAAAAAAGATGATAGATAGATAGATAGATAGATAGATAGATAGATAGATAGATAGATAGATAGATAGATAGAAAGATAGATAGATAGATAGAAAGAAAAAAGATAGATAGATAGATAGATAGAAAGAAAAAAGATAGATAGATAGATAGATAGAAAGAAAGAAAAAAGATAGATAGATAGATAGATAGAAAGAAAGAAAAAAGATGATAGATAGATAGATAGATAGATAGATAGATAGATAGATGATAGATAGATAGATAGATAGATAGAAAGAAAAAAGATAGATAGATAGATAGATAGAAAGAAAAAAGATAGATAGATAGATAGATAGAAAGAAAGAAAAAAGATAGATAGATAGATAGAAAGAAAGAAAAAAGATGATAGATAGATAGATAGATAGATAGATAGATAGATAGATAGATAGATAGAAAGATAGATAGATAGATAGATAGAAAGAAAAAAGATAGATAGATAGATAGATAGAAAGAAAAAAGATAGATAGATAGATAGATAGAAAGAAAGAAAAAAGATAGATAGATAGATAGAAAGAAAGAAAAAAGATGATAGATAGATAGATAGATAGATAGATAGATAGATAGATAGATAGATAGATAGATAGATAGATAGATAGATAGATAGATAGATAGATAGATGCTGTAGGTCTCGAAATGAGGCCACAAATGACAAGCAAAAATTATAACCACAAGACAGCCAGGGACTGTCTAAGCCCTTCAGCGCTTGTCTAAGAAATTCTAAATTTCTTAGAATTTAGGGCACCAGAACTTCACCCCCCAGGCCAATATAATTAAGACTTCCATCTTCTTTTCTCGTTCTCTCTGCCGAGCGGGAGAACACATCTGGCCAACATCTGGATCGGTTGCCAGCAAAAGCTTTTGGGCTGGCTACCCTGGATCATTCAGCATTCACTTTTCCGGTGCCCCAATGGGTCTTAATTTGGGGAGGGGGGGGAAGGACTGGGGTGATTTCCCTCCGCTTCCCCCCCCCCCCGCAACTGTTTAGGCCCCCAACCTGGGTCAGCCACTTTGATGGGAGAGAAGGAGGATGCTGCGGTTGCTAGGCACCCAGCAGTCACCTAGCAACTGTCGGGTAGTGGGAACAGAGGACCAGGTCAACCTACATCCTTCTCTCTTGGCGAAGATGGCAGATATCCCTCCCCCCCCCACCCCTCCTATTGCGGTTTACTACCTCGAGTTTACAACGTTGCCAATTGTAGTCACAGGAAGACACAATGGGGGCCAAAAGGCGACCGTCATAAATCGAGGATTACCTGTCCGGGTTTGTATGGGCCTCGCAGACCTTGGAAAAACAGAACTGGGAACAGTTTACAGTTCATCCTCGACTTAACCGTTCGTTTAGTGTTTAAAAGTTATAACGGCCCCGAAAAAAGAAACATTTTTCACAGTTACGACCGCTGCAACATCAGTAGGGTCAGGTGATCCAGCCAGCATGGTTTAAGATGAATGGACTTCAATCCCCAGAATTCCCCAGCCAGCCTGCTTTAAGAGATATGGACTTCCACTCCCAGAATCCCCTAGCCAGCCTGCTTTAAGAGGGGGGACTCCAATTCCCAGAATTCCCCAGCCAGTGTTCTTTAAGAGGGGTGGACTTCCACTCCCAGAATTCCCCAGCCAGCCTGCTTTAAGATGGATGGACTTCCACTCCCAGAATCCCCCAGCCAGTGTGCTTTAAGTGGGGTGGACTTCCACTCCCAGAATCCCCCAGCCAGCAATGCTTTAAGAGGGTGGACTTCCACTCCCAGAATCCCCCAGCCAGCAATGCTTTAAGAGGGGTGGACTTCCACTCCCAGAATCCCCCAGCCAGCAATGCTTTAAGAGGGGTGGACTTCCACTCCCAGAATCCCCCAGCCAGCAATACTTTAAGAGGGATGGACTTCTACTCCCAGAATCCCCCAGCCAGCAATGCTTTAAGAGGGGGGACTCCAATTCCCGGAATTCCCCAGCCAGCATGCTTTAAGAGGGGTGGGCTTCCACTCCCAGAATCCCCCAGCCAGCAATGCTTTAAGAAGGGGGACTCCAATTCCCAGAATCCCCCAGCAAGGCTGCTTTAAGATGGGTGGACTTTCATTCCCAGAATCCCTCTGCCAGGAAATCCACACATTTTAAAGTTGCAAAGTTTGAAAAACTCTTAGAAAAAAAAAAGCTTAGAATGATGGAAAATTTAGTTGGGAGCGAGGGGGAGAACTGGAAGGAAAGGCAGGGTGGGTTATTCAGAGGCAGATGACATTGGGAGGCAGAGAATAAGGCTCTCGTTAATTAGCAATTGCAATGTGCTAATTGTAAAGTGTTCTGTAAACAGTGAATCTCAGAAACTGAAGAGGACCCCACCCCATTTCTAATGAGTTCATTAAGCTGGAGGGAGGGAGGGAGGGAGGGAGGGAGGGAAGGAAGGAAGGAAGGAAGGAAGGAAGGAAGGAAGGAAGGAAGGAAGAAAGAAAGAAAGAAAGAAAGAAAGAGGGAAGGAGGGAAGGAGGGAGCAAGAGGGACAGAGAGAGAGAGAGGAAGGAAGGAAAGGAAAGGAAAGGAAAGGAAAGGAAAGGAAAGGAAAGGAAAGGAAAGGAAAGGGAAAGGAAGAAAAGGAAGAGAAGGAAGAGGGAATTGATCCAATCTAAGGCACAGCACATTTTTTTAGGAGTTCATTTCTTAAAGACTTCATATTTTTGTTTTAAGATAGAATATTCTTGTAGCCAATTAAACCAAGAAAGCAAAACAGAGCCGAAAATACCAAGATCACAGCAAAATCCCAGGGCTTCTCTGCAAACCAGACCCTGAAGAGGGAGTTTGTGCCAGATCCAATTTTCGATACGGTCCATAAAGGAAGTTATTAAAACCACAAAGCCTTACTTTTCAATTCAGTAGGAGAAATTAATTATATATATATATATATAAAAGCAGTACAACTGAAGCTCGAAACAGAGATGCAAAGAACAAGGAGACCACGAAGCAATTCTTGCAAGCCAAGATTAACTATAATGACCAATGCTACCTAATTCATCTATTGGGACTACATCTCCCATCTCTTGCAGCTGGGGATGATGGTGCCATCCACCAAAGGACATTGGCTATCATTCAACTCTACATCCCGAGGACCAAGAGGTAGTCCTTGACTTAGAACTTCATTTAGCAACCATTTAAAGATAAATGGTCCAAAGTCACCCAGCTGGCTTCCTTGCCTAAGGCAGGACTATAACTCCCAGTTTCCTAGTGATTGGCACAGAGTCATCCAGCCGGCTTCTTTGCCTAAGGCGGGACTAGAACTCCCAGTCTCCTGATGATTGGTCCAAAGTCACCCAACCAGCTTCCTTGCCTAAGGCAGGACTAGAACTCCCAGTTTCCTAGTGATTGGCTCAGAGTCATCCAGCCGGCTTCTTTGCCTAAGGCGGGACTAGAACTCCCAGTCTCCTAGTGATTGGTCCAAAGTCACCCAACCAGCTTCCTTGCCTAAGGCAGGACTAGAACGCCCAGTTTCCTAGTGATTGGCACAGAGTCATCCAGCCGGCTTCTTTGCCTAAGGCGGGACTAGAACTCCCAGTCTCCTGATGATTGGTCCAAAGTCACCCAACCAGCTTCCTTGCCTAAGGCAGGACTAGAACTCCCAGTTTCCTAGTGATTGGCTCAGAGTCATCCAGCCGGCTTCTTTGCCTAAGGCGGGACTAGAACTCCCAGTCTCCTGGTGATTGGTCCAAAGTCACACAACCAGCTTCCTTGCCTAAGGCAGGATTAGAACTCCTAGTTTCCTAGTGATTGGCTCAGAGTCATCCAGCTGGCTTCTTTGCCTAAGGCGGGACTAGAACTCCCAGTCTCCTGGTGATTGGTCCAAAGTCACCCAACCAGCTTCCTTGCCTAAGGCAGGACTAGAACTCCCAGTTTCCTAGTGATTGGCTCAGAGTCATCCAGCCAGCTTCTTTGCCTAAGGCAGGACTAGAACTCCCAGTCTCCTGGTGATTGGTCCAAAATCACCCGGCTTCTTTGTCTACGGCGGGACTAGAATTCCCAATCTCCTGGTGATTGGCCCCAAATCACCCACCTGCCTTTCATGCCTAACGCGGTACTAGAACTCACCATGTCCCGTTTTCTAGCTTGGGGGCCTTAGAACAAACCAACTTTCTTCCTTTAAAGAAAACCAGGTTAACAGATATTATAACAGATATATTAACAGGGGTAACAGGGGCCGCTGTTACCCCTTCGCCAATCCGCGTAAAACCAGCAGCAACTGACCACTGAAACAAACCCACATTACCAGCTCTCCATGCCCAAGATTACACAGGACCAGCCAAGGCAAAGGTTACCCCAATACACAAAAGAGCAAAAAGCCATTTATTTATTATTGATTGATTAATTGATTGATTGATTTGATTTATATGCCGCCCTTCTCCGGAGACTCAGACTCATATATTTTCATGACGGCAGCCAGCCTTAAGGATAACCAAGCAGCTGCTAACCAGTATTCACACACATACACACACAGAGCTCACCCACAATCTCAGAATTTCTACATCCCCCCCGCCCCCCCCAAAAAGTCTGCCAGGGTCACCGAATTAAACCCCCGTCTGTATCGTCTGTCAGTCACCATTTCTCTAAAAGAAGCAGAACTGATTATTTTTAATAAAAAAAAGCAAGGCCCCGTCTCGGAGACCCGTCCGTCACTCGCCCATCGCCGCTACCTCTGATAATCCAACTTTTGTTGCGAGATGTTTGCTTGGCGCCTTCTTTTATTCCCCTTTCTCAGCCTTGGGGGATGGCGGCGGGGGGAAAGGACAAGGCAGTTCGAAAAGAAACCCAACCAGCCAATTTCCAAAGGCCCCGTTTGTTTCCCACCAAACTTTTGGAGAAAAAAAAAAAGGATAAAGTTGAGAGAACTCTTGCCAGACGCCAACAGGGTGGCCCCGCCAGTCCTCGGTGTTCCGGTGGGTGGGTGAGCGTTGATTGCCGGCGGCGTTGCGAGACAAGTGTGCAAAGCCCATCTTGTCCCTCCACGCGGTAAGTCCTGCCTTTTGCCCCAACATTTGAAGGTAAACACGCACAGCCCCGAAACGAGAAAAAAGAAAAGCAGCAGGGCTCCACACAAGGACACTTCATGGTTTTCACAGAAAATTATCTTCTCATTTAATCCCCCACCCCCCCCCAAAAAAAAAAAAAAAAGGCCCTTGGCCACTCTGCAAAATATTCCAAGCTGAATCCCGGCGTGAATTTTCTCGCCGAGATTCCCGTCTAATTTTTGCACGCAGAGCCGTCTGAACTCCCAACCGAGTCGCACCCGGATTTGCTCCGATGTCATTTTTGATTCGGGAGGGAATAAAAAATAAATAAAAATAAAATCAGAAACCGCTCGCCCCCCCTCCCCCCGAGTCAGATATTATTTTTTTGAAAACAAAAAAAAGAGAGACTGGCTCCGAGGATTCTTTTAAAGGGAGAAAAAAAAAAAGAAGAAATATTAATGAGCCAGCGGAAAAGAAACCGGTGCGTTAGCAGGTTTAAAGATGAATAAATGGGAAGAGGCAGATGTTAGCAAAAATTAGGAAAATAGAAGATCAAAGAGAATTGATGAATAAAGCGAGGTTTTAAAACGGAGGAGGTGGCAAAATAGCTGGGTGCCATCACGAACGACAAACGAGAGCTGTGTGTCATTTCAAAATAAGGAAGTGGGGGGGGGGGGAAAGACTTGTTAAGTCGGGAGAAAACCCCAACTGTCAATGTTGGCAAGAATTTCTGTGATAAAAACGAGTGTCTTGCCTAGAAGGATGCTTTCGTTTCAGACAGTACAGTGCCTGTTGTGACAACTTGATGTGCCATTTATACGGTGTGGCGGATGGGAAACAAAACCAAAAAAAACCCCCCAACCGTGAGTTAAATAAAAGGCATGACAAGAGCCAAAGAGGAGAAGTGGGTTTTTTTAAAAGGTAAAAGTTCCCCTCGCACATATGTGCCAGTCGTTCCCGACTCTAGGGAGCGGTGCTCATCTCCGGTTCAAAGCCGAAGAGCCAGCACTGTCCGACGACGTCTCCGTGGTCATGTGGCCGGCATGACTAAACGCCAAAGGCGCACGGAACACTGTTCCCTTCCCACCAAAGGTGGTCCCTATTTTTTCTACTTGCATTTTTTACCTGCTTTCGAACTGCTAGGTTGGCAGAAGCTGGGACAAGTCACGGGAGCTCACCCTGTTACGCGGCACTAGGGATTCGAACCGCTGAAGTGCCAACTTTTCGATCGACAAGCTCAGCGTCTTAGCCACTGAGCCACCGCATCCCTGGGGTTTCTTTTACCTGATTGGAAATTATATTTTGCAGGTGTTTGCTGTTGGTTTGGAGAAAAAAGAGGGTTTGGTTGAGAAATAGACGACTTGAGGAGTTAGGAGCACATGGCCCGAGATTTGGGTGGCATGGGTATTTGGGGTATGATAAAGTTAAGGTTAATGTGGATTTTAAAAAACCGTTTGGAATGCGCCATATTGACAATATGGAATATTTACAAATCTAAGGTGAGTTTCAGCTCAATAAAAACATTTTATAGGGAAGAAACAATAGGCTAATGTGTCAGAGGTCCTAAATGTTTGTCAAAGGCAAAAAAAAAAAAAGAACTTTTTTCTTTTTACTTTTTTAGCATTTTTTTACTGGCAGTTCTCTGGAACCTGTAGCTAAAAATGCTTTTAAAAAGTAAAAAATAAAGGTTCCGACGATCACAGAGCCTTTTTTTTTACCTTCGTCAGAGCCTTTTTTTTTTTACCTTTTAAAAGCATTTTTTTACAATCTATTCGCCCGAAAGGATGGTAAAAAAATGCTTTAAAAAAGTAAAAAAAAAAGTTGGCCACGCCCACCCAGGCACATTACCACCACCAAGCCACACCCACAGAACCGGTAGTAACAAATTTTACATTTCACCGCTGTTCCAACTGTGGCCGCCCCGACTCCCCTTTGCAGAATGAGATGGGCAGCATATAAACTTAATCAATAAACAACAATAGTAAATAAGAAAAACGTTGAAAACTGTATCCCTCAGCCACAAATTCTTCCCTTGATTTAACTTTATACGCTGCCCATCTCACTCTGCAAAGGCGAGCCAGGGTGGCTTACAGTTGGAACAGCGGTGAAATGTAAAATTTGTTACTACCGGTTCCGTGGGGGTGGCTTGGTGGGAGTGGGGGTGGGGTAATGTGACTAGGTCAGTGATGGCTAACCATTTTGCTGTCGCGTGCCAAAAGCGGGGGGAGAGGGGGGGATCGTGTGCGTGCATGCCCACACCCATAATTCAATGCCCACCCGTGCCCTGCCCTCCTGCGCACGTGTGTGTGCTCCCCCCATGCTCCCCCTGTTTTTGGCATGCGATGGTACAGTGGGCCCATTTTTCACTCTCCCCAGTCTCCAGAGGCTTTCTAGGAGCCTGGGGAGGGCAAAAACCGCCTTCCTCAACACTCCCAGGAGGCCCTCCGGAGGCCGGAAACAGCCCTTTTCTCAATTTCCGGTGGGCCCGGAAGGCCCGAAAATCAGCTGGCCGATGGGCACATGTGTGCTGGAGCTGATCTAGGGCAACACTCGTGTGCCCTCAGATATGGCTCCGCATGCCACCTGTGGCACCCGTACCATAGGTTCGCCATCACAGGTGCTTTCTTTAAAAAAAAAGCCTTAAATATCCTTATTAAAAAGTTCACTTTGAAGAAAAAGAAACCACGTTACAAATGGGTAGTTGGGTTTGGCTAGCAGATCAAAGGCTAATGAGTGGGACCCAAAAAACATCCATCCATCCATCCATTATCCATCATCCATCCATCCATCTATCTTTCCTGTCTGTCTGTCTATCATATCTATCATCTAGCTATATCATGTTTCTATCGTATTTATCCATCCATATCTATCTTTCTATCCATATCTATCTCTATCATGTGTCTGTCTTGTCTTCTGTCTTTATCTATCTATCTATCTATCTATCTATCTATCTATCTATCTATCTATCTATCTATCTATCTATCTATCTATCATCTATCTATCTAATCTATCATGTCTGTCTATCTGTGTTTATCTATCTAATCTATCATCTCTGTCTGTCTATCTCTATTTATCCATCTCTCTACTGCCTGCCTGCCTATCTATCTACCCTATCAATTTATCTATCATCTCTGTCTATCACTATCTCTCTATCTATCTCTCTATCTATCTACTCTATCAATCTAGCTATCATCTCTCTGTCTCTATCTATCTCTCTATCTCTCTATCATCTATCTACTCTATCAATCTATCTAATCTATCATCTCCATCTATCTACTCTGTCTATCAGTCTATCTATCATCTCTATCATCTATCTACTCTATCTAATCTATCATCTCTCTCTCTATCTATGTCTATAAATTTATCTATCATCTCTGTCTATATCTATCTATCTATCTATCTATCTATCTATCTATCTATCTATCTATCTATCTATCTACTCTGTCTATCATTCTATCTAATCTATCATCTCTCTCTCTCTCTATGTCTATAAATCTATCATCTCTGTCTATATCTATCTATCTATCTATCTATCTATCTATATCTATCTATCTATCTATCTATCTATCATCTATCTACTCTGTCTATCAATCTATCCAATCTATCATCTCTATCTCTATCTGTCATCTATCTATCTACTCTGTCTGTCTATCAATCTATCTAATCTATCTATCTACTCTGTCTATTAATCCATCTAATCTATCATCTCTATCTCTATCTATCATCTATCTGTCTGTCTATCAATCTATCTAATCTATCATCTGTCTATCTCTATCATCTATCTGTCTATCTACTCTGTTTATCAATCAATCTATCATGTCTGTTTCTATCTATCTATCTATCTATCTATCTATCTATCTATCTATCTATCTATCTATCTATCTATCATCTATCTATCTATCTATCTATCTATCTATCTATCTATCTATCTATCTATCTATCTATCTATCTATCTATCTATCATTTATTCTATAATCTCTGCCTGCCTGCCATCCTGCTTACCTATCTACCTACCTACCTATCAAATTTATTTGCTGCATATCCCTCTGTCATCCAACTCTGGGCATCTTACAATCTGATAAAATGGTATCACAAAAGCTGAAAACAGACAATATGTACATGAAATAAATAAATACACGTATCCTAATTATTCTCTTTCAATCAGCAGAAAGCCATTGGTTGTTTTTCCCGCTGCCAATTTATCCTGGCAACGGAGAAGCCTCAATATGAAAAATAAAAAGAACACCTCCTAAAAGTAAAGATAATGAACAGCGAACCAAATTATGTATTTAAAAAGGTGGCAAACTGCATCTTTGGCAGCATAATGCCTTAATCTGGATTTGTCTTCCGAGAGGGATGAGTACAGCGGGGTGGACTGGATGACCTCCATACGATTCTATGGCTAAAATTCCCCATTTTCCTCCAGCGAATTTGAACAACTTTTCCCAAAAACCCCATCACATTTTAATGAAGCAAATAGGGGAAGGGGAAAAAAAAGATAAAGTGATTGCCTACGCCTAGAAAAAAAAACCCCTCCACTTTTCCAAGCACGCAAAAGGTGGGGGGGAGAGCTTACATTTAAGTTTTTGCGCTAATAAATTGTCCACCTGAATCGGTCAGCTAAATGGAAGCGCTTTCCTGGAAAATTGGGAAGCTAAACTCGCTGTGTTTTGTTCTGGGGGGGAAAATGGATCGTTTGGGGGGCCTCCAAACCTAATCCAAGCGGAGTGAGCAGAAGCAAATTCAATTTATTCGTTAGCAATTGAACAGATAAATAAATTAATAAAGCCCCGGGATCTAGGTTTTAAATCTTTTCCAGGCTCCTTCCACAAATCCTTTGGCCTAACATCTGTCGCCAATTAAGAAAATCAAACCAGATTTGATTTCAACATCTTAAACAAGCATCTTCTTTTCTCCTCTGGAGCTGCTAAAGATTCAGCTGGCCTCTGTCAGCCCCCTTCCTTCAAACCCAAATCCTGCTTTGGCAAGGAAAAAGCCAAATAAATAAATAAATAAATAAATAAATAAATAAAAAGCTTTGCTCCTCACCCACACAGTTCAATCAACCGTGCAATCTCTGAGCGTGTGTTGATCGTTGCGGTTTGTCCCCCACCCCCTCAATGAGGACTAGACACTTCTCCAGTTAAAATCCAGCGATAAATAGAACTTCAATTGATTTCGCTGCCCAATTTTATATCAATTTGAAGAGGAAAAGCGATGCAAGGAACAAGCATTGGAAAGCTGCCTTTGCTTGCAAAATACACCCCGAAGAAGATGTTTTATATAATTTTCCTTCCCCTCCCTAACATTAAAGAAGCAGCAGGAAAGATGAAAAACAAAGAGAGAGAGAAAATCTTGCTTTTGGAAATAAAAGGGCTGTTTCACCACGGGCTCAAATCTTACTACATTCATGCCTGATATTGCACTACAGGTAGTAGCAAGCACCTTGCATTAGGAATTAAATTAAATCAACAGGTAGCAAGGAACATTTTCCCACCCACTTGGCCCAGCCCTTAAACCCCCAAGGAAATTCCAGATCCAGTTGTGCAATGACTCTCAAGACGTGTCTCTTCAGCTCCCTGCAAATTTTTGACATATTTTTGATACGTGAGTGACTGCTGCCACGGCTATTTTAAACCACCAAGCGCAAGAAGGAAACCTATCTCCCGCAAGCCAGGGCAGGTTGAATGCAGAGCAGGCCTTCTTAACTTAAAAGGCGAGTTGGCGATAATATCAAGCTTCTAGACCTCACTGTGCGCGCGCTTCCTTGCTCCCGTATGCAGGAATCTATTCCTGCATACGGGAGCAAGGAAGATTGTGCACAATCTTTGCAATTGTGCAAAGATTGTGCACAATTAAAAAAAAACAAGAGTGAGACGAATGATTTCTCGAATTCGCTGGTCTGGCTTTGATTGTACCCAAATATTGCCACAATCCAGAATCCTGCCCAAGTGCCACACCATTTTAATCTCCTCGAAGGGCTTGGTCGATTTTATAATGAGAAAGCAAGCGATAATACAGTCTAAAAAAATTTTTTTTCGGCACAATCGAAATACTCAATGTTCTTCAATACAAATTAAATATCTTTCACACAGATACTTGTGATACTCAACACAAGCGTAACCCCAAACACCTTAAAAATTGGTTACTGCAATAAACTAAATCTCCTGCTTTAAATTTTTCGTTGGTGTTGTTTTCCCTTGGGACCAATTTTCAATGAAAGAATGGCCTAAAAAGTCTTTGCTAAAACAAAGATAAAAATAAATATTCTTTTTTCAACTGATAGTTTTTGGGGTCTTCCTTTTTGCAAACCTATTCACACACCCCCCCCAAAAGAAGCTTCTTAGGGCATCTCTAAGCGTAGCAAATTTAATTTCCTTTAATTCAAGCTCGCTCAAACAAGGGCACACTCATTTTTAAGGTCAGACTTATCAACGTTTTTACGAGCCCAAAAAATAAAATCAAAATCACTCGGCACTAATTGTTCTGCCAAAATCGTGAAAATTCAATGTTTCACCTGGGCTCAAATGCAAACCAGCTATGTATCATTGGGGGTCTCCGATATACGAACACGGCTTCCGTTGAAATGATATATGTACAGACACACACATTTATGAGAAAAAAATAAAACACCCTCACATACATGAACCTCCACTTAAAACTTTATCTGGAAGGTTTGCCACATATGTGTGTGTTAATTTATTGCAGCCTAAACAAAGAAACGCGCGTGCCATTTTAAAAATTAACAATGCATTATCTTGTGTTTACAGATCATAACACACCTCGCCCAACGTACGACATAACACGGGCTGCGATCTGTAGCAATCTTTTAACACTAAGGGGAAAAAAATCTGCATTTTCTTATGAGAGCCATATAGAAAATAACGAAATTTAAAAGGATTGGAGCATTTTTTGAGGGGGGGGGTCTGTCTTGCATCCATCCACCGTTGGAATTGAGCAAGATTAGGAATTCTGAACGGATGTAAATGCAGATTTTTTTTTTTCCGCCCAGTTATGGCGCTGGACAATGGCATCCACCACCCCGCCCTTCGCGGCTGTGAACCATGGGTTTCCGAAGCCAACAGGCGAGACAATCAAACATCGGTTCACCTTTAAATCAGAGATGGTTATGGAAGATAATGGAAAATAATAGAACCTAGATTTTTTTTTTTAAAGGGAGAAAAAGCTCAACATTTCTGTTTTCTTGCAAAGCTTGCCTTAACCTCAACTGTTCCGACCAATTTTATTTTTAAAAAAAATGCCATTTAATCTGGATGGACTCCTTTGCCAAAAAGGGAGAAAACAGCGATGCGAATTTTTGCAGATTTCCCCCCAAAAATCCTTTCGTGAAAAGGAACTCCAATTTCAACCCTCTTTTTCAACGCTCCCTTGTGTGTGTCTGTTTGTGTTTTTGCCTGAATTAGGGCAGGTCCAGCTTGCAAAGGAAAGACCCCCCACCCCAAGAAACAGGATGCAGAATTATGATTATTTTTTTTTCCAAAAAAAAAAAAATTCCATTTGATTGCCATTTAAAGGAAAAGGGACCATTTAATAGGATCATTCGGGGGTCCCAAATTGGGGGGCAAAGGGGGGGGGGGAAATCAGGAGGGGGCAATTGCAATCTAGAACTGTTTGATTGAAAGATAGACCCCCCCCCTCCATATACCCCCACCGCCCATTATGCAATTCCACCATAATCCCCCATATCACTTTTTTTGCAACGGGTGAGTGGACTGCAGTTTTCCTGGGGTCTTCCCCAGGGGAGGGGGCTTCCCCACCGGGAATGATGTCCCATGGGGGGGGTAACAGCCAGCTTTGCACCTCCCCACCGCAGACCCCCCCCATTATCCCGACCTCCCCACCCGCTTTGAAAAGGGTGAGAATGGACTTCAGGGCAAAGGCACGGCGGGACCCCCACCCTAAAGGGGAGGGGGCTTCCCCACCAAGGTTTACAGGTTGGAGGGGCAGCGACAGTCAGCTCTGCATCTCTTTCTTCGCCCCCTCCCCATCAACCCGAACCCCCACTTTGCAAAGAGGGCACAGCCAGGACCCCCACACAATTCCCTGCATTTTAAAGGGGAGGGGGCTTCCTTTACAAGATCGGCTCTGGTTTTTTGGGGAGGGGGGCGCAGGGCTGGTGTGCATCTCCTCCTCTATCTCTCCCCCCCCCCGCCGACCCCTCCCGGGTTTGCAAAGACACCCCCTTCCCCAATAGTTCCCTACTCTCTTAAAAGCTCTGTTTTTCTGGGGAGGGGGCTGCCAGGCTGCTTGCTTTCCATCGCCCCCCCACCCACTGTTTGCAAAGAGGGCCCAGATCCCCCTCCCCTAAGTTTCCAGCGCTCCGAAGGGGAAGGGGCTTCCCTGCCGGGATCAACTCCGTTTTCCCCGGGAAGAGGGGGGAGTTTGGTTGGTGTAAAGCCCCCCCATACATATCCCGACCTCTATCTTTGCAAAGACGCCCCCTCCCCTAATTCCGTGCACTCTAAAAGGGGGAGGGGGGCTTCCCCGCGGGGATCAACTCCCGGTTTTTTTTCCAGGGGAGGGGGCTCCGGGCTGAGTCCTCATCTCCCCACCTTCCTCCCTTCTATGCCGACCCCTCTCTTTGCAAAGACGCCCCCTCCCCTAATTCCCTGCACTCTAAAAAAGGAGGGGGGGGCTTCCCCGCGGGGATCAACTCCTTTTTTTTCCAGGGGAGGGGGCTCCGGGCTGAGTCCTCATCTCCCCACTTCCCTCCCTCCCTCCTCTGCCGACCCCTATCTTTGCAAAGAAGCCCCCTCCCCTAATTTCCTAGCACTCTAAAAGGGGGAAGGGGGCTTCCCCGCGGGGATCAACTCCCGTTTTTTTTTCTAGGGGAGGGGGCTCCGGGCTGAGTCCTCATCTCCCCCCACTCCCCTCCCTCCCTCCTATGCCGACCCCTCTCTTTGCAAAGTCGCCCCCTCCCCTAATTCCGTGCACTCTAAAAGGGGGAGGGGGGCTTCCCCGACCCCCGATCCCGCCCCCGCGAGATGCCATCAACTCCGTCTTTGGGGAGGGGTCGCGGGGGCTGCTCCTCCGTCTCCAACCCCCCCCACCCACCCCCCATCAGGACCCCCAGGACGCCCCCTCCCCATTTCTCACCTTCCGGCGCTTGTCTGCGAAGGGCAGAGCCAGCCAGGGCATGGCCCGCGTCGCCTCCTGCCAGCGCGGCTGCTCCTGCTCGGCCGAGACGAAGACGATCTCCAGGCGCTGCGGCTGCGGGCGGGACGGGGCGGCCGCGGCGGCTCCTCCGGCGGCGGCGGCGGTGGCGGCGTCTCCTCCCTCCGGGCCGGGCTGGAAGCGGCCGTAGAAGGCGGCCAGGTTAGCGGCCACTTGCGCGCAGGGCCCCCCGCCGCAGTAGCCGAAGTAGAGCCCCACCAGCGAGACGCCCCTGGCCGGCAGAGACGCCGTGGCCACCGCCGAGCCGTCGGGCGCCGCCAGCGCCTCGCCCAGCAGCTCGGCCAGCGCAGCCATGCCCGCCGCCCCCGACCCACAGGCCGCCGCCAGGGGGCGCGCGCGGGCCGCAGGGCCCCGCGTGGCGCTCCACGCCCCCTCCTCCTCCTCCTCCTCCTCCTCCCGCCCCGCCCCGCCCCAGGACACGCCCCGCCCTCCCGCGCGAAGGACACGCCCCCTCCCTCCCGCTCGCGACCCGCGCGCCAGCTTGGTCGTGTGAACGCGGGCGGGGCTGAGGGAGAGGGAGGGGTTTCTTTGAAAGGGGAGGGGGCAGGGAGGGGGAGGGAAATTGGGGGTCGTGTGAAGGCAGCCACTGTTGGGGTTCCTTTTGGGGGGGGTATGAGGGAGAAATAGGAGAAAGGGGGAAAGGGACTGAGTTGGGGGCTTTCTTTGAAAGGGGTGGGGGGGGTGAGGTGAATTTGGGGCCATTGGGGAATTGGGGTCGTGTGAAGGCAGCTAAGGGTTCCTTTTGGGGGTACAAGGGAGGGGCAGGGAAAGGTGAGGGAGGGCTGAGTTAGGGAATTGGGGGTCGTGTGAAGGCAGCCACTGTTGGGGTTCCCTTTGGGGGGGGTGTATGAGGGAGAAATAGGAGAAAGGGGGAAAGGGACTGAGTTGGGGGCTTTCTTTGAAAGGGGTGGGGGGGGTGAGGTGAATTTGGGGCCATTGGGGAATTGGGGTCGTGTGAAGGCAGCTAAGGGTTCCTTTTGGGGGTACAAGGGAGGGGCAGGGAAAGGTGAGGGAGGGCTGAGTTAGGGAATTGGGGGTCGTGTGAAGGCAGCCACTGTTGGGGTTCCCTTTGGGGGGGGTGTATGAGGGAGAAATAGGAGAAAGGGGGGGAGGGACTGGGCTGGGGGCTTTCTTTGAAAAGGGCGGGGGGGGGGTGATGAGGTGAATTTGGGGCCATTGGGGAATTGGGGTCATGTGAAGGCAGTTAAGTATTGGGCTTCCTTTTGGGGGTACAAGGGAGAGGCAGGAGACGGTGAAGGAGGGCTGAGATGGGGGAATTGGGGTCGTGTGAAGGCAGCCACTGTTGGGGTTCCTTTTGGGGGGTATGAGGGAGAAAGGGGGGAGGGGCTGAGTTGGGGGCTTTCGGGGGGGGGGTGAGGTGAATTTGGGGCCATTAGGGAATTGGGGTTGTATGAAGGCAGCTAAGGGTTCCTTTTGGGGGTACAAGGGAGGGATAGGGGAAGGTGAGGGGGAGGGAAATTGGGGGTCGTGTGAAGGCAGCCACTGTTGGGGTTCCTTTTGGGGAGGGGTATGAGGAAGAAAGGGGGGAGGGACTGGGTTGGGGGCTTTCTTTGAAAAGGGCAGGGGGTGATGAGGTGAGTTTGGGGCCATTGGGGAATTGGGGTCGTGTGAAGTGTTGGGGTTCCTTTTTGGGGGTACAAGGGAGGGGCAGGGGGGGCTGAGTTGGGGATTGTGCAAGGGAGGGGCAGGGGGCAAGAGGGGGGGCTGGATTGGGTTTCTTTGAAAGGGGTGGGGGGGTGAGGTGAATTTGGGGCCATTGGAGAATTGGGGTCATGTGAAGGCAGCTAAGTGTTGGGGTTCCTTTTTGGGGAGCAGGAGGGAGAAATAGGGGAAGGTGGGGTGGGACCGAATTGGGAGGGTTCCTTCAAAAGGGGCAGAGGGGAAGGTGGGGGGGCTGAGTTGGACAATTGGGGTCTTGTGAAGCCTGCTAGTCTTGGGGTTCCTTTTGGGGGGGTATGAGGGAGAAAGTGGGGAAGGGGCTGAGTTGGGGGGGTTTCTTTGTAAGGGGTGGAGGGGTGTGATGAGGTGAATTTGGGGCCATTGGGGAATTGGGGTCGTGTGAAGGCGGCTAAGTGTTGGGGTTCCTTTTTGGGGGTACAAGGGAGGGGCAGGGGGGCTGAGTTGGGGATTGTGCAAGGGAGGGGCAGGGGGCAAGAGGGGGGGGCTGGATTGGGTTTCTTTGAAAGGGGCGGGGGGGTGAGGTGAATTTGGGGCCATTGGAGAATTGGGGTCATGTGAAGGCAGCTAAGTGTTGGGGTTCCTTTTTGGGGAGCAGGAAGGAGAAATAGGGGAAGGTGGGGTGGGACCGAATTGGGGGGGTTCCTTCAAAAGGGGCAGAGGGGAAGGTGGGGGGGCTGAGTTGGACAATTGGGGTCTTGTGAAGGCTGCTAGTCTTGGGGTTCCTTTTGGGGGGGTATGAGGGAGAAAGTGGGGAAGGGGCTGAGTTGGGGGGGTTTCTTTGTAAGGGGTGGAGGGGTGTGATGAGGTGAATTTGGGGCCATTGGGGAATTGGGGTCGTGTGAAGGCAGCCAGTCTTGGGGTTCCTTTTGGGGGTTATGAGGGAGAGATAGGAGAAGGTGGGGAGCCTGGGTTTGGGGTTTCTTTTAAAGGCGCAGTGCGAGGGAGGGGGAGAGAGGAAGATGGTGAGGGGCTGGGTTGGTGGGATCACAAGCAGGCACAGCGGCCAGCCAGCCAGCCAAGCTTTGGTTGTGTGAATGTAAGCAGGGTTGGGGTTTATTTGGGATGGGGGGGGCAGTATGAGGGAGAGGCAGACGGGAAGGGGACACTGGATTCTGGGAGTAATCCCTGCTTTTTCAGCTGCCAGCTAGCGGAGTTTGGCCCAAGAGGGTTGTGTGAACATGGGCCATGTTGGGGTTGCTTTTGGGGGGGCCGGCAGGAGGAAGGTGGGGGCTAGGGGAACACCGTGCTCATCCGCCCTCCAACGCGGGTTTTGGGGTTCTTTTAAGGGGGCTGTGCGAGGGTGGAATAGCGGGGTTTGGGAGAGGATCCCAAATGCTCAGAGATCAGCTGGTCAAGGTTGGGTCATGTGAATGCAGGCTGGGTTGGCTCTTTTGGGGGGTGGGAATGAGGGAGGGGCCAATGGAAGGTGGCGGGAGGTTGGGGGACACTCAGGCACTGTGTTGGGGTTCCTTTTGTGGGGTGATAGGAGGAAGGGACAAAAGGGAAAGGACCCCTCTGGGGGGCAGCTCAGACGCCAATTATAGCCAAGGTTGTGTGAACATGGGTGGAGTTGGGGTTGTTTGTGGGGGGGTCTGTGTGAGGGCGGGATACGGGGTGTGGGGCAGCTGGATGGGGGGCACTCCACGCACTCATCCCCCAACCATGAGAAGCTTTAAAAAAACTCAAATCCATCTTGCTTACCCATTTACACTCAGTTGGTAAACCTAGATTAAGATTTAGCGTTAAGATTAACAGAGTTAATCTGCCTCTACCTAGGATCAAACTCACAACCTCCTGATTGTAAGGCAAGAGCTCCACCTCTAGGCCACAGCAGCTTAGAAATGTTACTATAGATCAGAGCTCTTCACAAACTTGCAACCTTAAGACTTCTGGACTTCAACTCCCAGAATTCCCCTGGTAACATGGAAATCTTACAAGCTGCCAAGTTTTGGAGACCCCTTTCTACAGATCTAAACCTGGCATCATCCCACCTTTACTTCCCCAAGCTCCCAATATCTTTTTTCTTTCTTTCTATTATATACCCTCGCTAAAACAATCCTAGCGGGAGCCTTGGAATCACCCAGTGCCTTTTTTGGTGACTGTGGGGGGACTCGAACCCAAGTCTTCTCTGGACTCGGTGGAAAAAGTTGGGAGAGAGAAGGAGAAAAAGGACTGAGCCTTGACTTTCCCTGAGTTTTTGGTGGATTCTTGTATATTGTGCCAAATTAAGTCATTTTTTTCAGGAAAGAGAAGAAGTTAATTTTGCCTTTTAGCCAAACCCGAAAGGAACAATGTTCATTTACAACAAGGATCCAAGCAAATCTGAGTTTGTCACAGCCCAAGATTTTCTCCATCCGGTGTTCCCTGATATTACAAAAATTAAGGTGAATTTGGTGCTTTGTGTTCTCTAAATATTGGAAGAAGTTGGGCTGTTTCATATGCAGGTTATCCTTGACTTGCGACCACAACTGAGCCCAAAATTCATGTCGTTAAGCGAGACCGTTGTTAAGTGAGTTTTCTCCCATTTTACACCAGCAGTGGGTTTCACTTATTTTTACTACCGGTGTGTGAATGCACCTTTTGTGCATGTGCCCAACCTCAAAAACGTGACTGAATAGGGCGTCATAGCTCCGGGGCAGGTAGGCGGGCCCACCCATGATCTCCGCTACGGGTTCACGCAAACTGGCTGAATACCGCCCTCTGTTTTAACACCCCTTCTTGCCACGGTTCTTAAGTAAATCATTGACATTGTTAAGTTATTAACACGGTTGTTAAGTGAGTCTAGCTTCCCCCCTTGGCTCTGCTTGTCAGAAGTTCACAGAAAAGGATCACATGTCACTGGGACACTGCAACCGTCATAAGTACATGCCAGTTGCCAAGTGCCCAAATTCTTACCATGGGGATGCCGCGATTGTGTGAAAAAGTGTGAAAAACAGTCATATGTCACTTTTTTTAAGAGCTGTTGTTACTCCGAATGGTCACTAAAATGCTGGCTAGGGAATTCTGGGAGTGGAAGTCCACCCCTCTTAAAGCAGGCTGGCTGGGGAATTCTGGGAGTGGAATTCTGGGAGCTGAAACCCCCAAATCTTGGAAAAACTATGATTTTCCAACTTCCATAAGAAAAGAAGTCTCTGTAGTAGCTGTGAGGTTCAGGCGCCCCCTTGTGGCTTCTAAGGACCCCTGCATTTTGAAAAGAACGTTTTTTTAATTCGAATTTATTTTATTAAATTTAATTCATTGCATTAGAAATCTTCCTTTGGGGGGGGCTCAGAATGAATTTTCGGTGTGACTCCCATTTGGTATTGGTTTTATTTCTTTTAATTATTTCTTAAGATTTGTTTGCTGCCCATCTCATTTGGTTAGCTGCTCCTCTTGTTATTAGGGGGTATGTTAATACTTTAGGAAAGGGGACCACCAGGTAACTTTCCTGCCCCGTTTCACCGGAGTTCTCTTTGTCCTGGTGAGAAGCCACCCCTGAATTTCTGATGGATAACAAGAGCGAGATCTTTGATCGAAGGCTAAATTCTTCCTTTGGGGGTATTTTTTTTTTTTTACAGTGAGTACTTTGCCTTGTTTAATGGTAGAATCTAGCATTGGAAGGGGACCCTGAGGTCATCCAGCCCAACCCTTGCTCAGATTTGAGTCAGGGAAGACATATTTTTCTTTTTAGGACAGGATTGCCAATTTTGTTTCCTGGCCTATCTCGAAGGGAGGTTTGAGGACAGCATAATTCTTACACATGATCTGCAATGTTGCTAGTCCTTAACTTACAACTGGTTGTTTAGCAGTCATTCAAACGTACGAAAGACACTCCTCCCAAACAAAATATTTACCACCCAGTACCAATGGATTGGCCCCGGGTCATGTGATCACATTGGGGATGCTTGGCAACCAGACTACATCTGTGTCCATTTGCAGCATCAACTAACCATGATTCATGGTTTTGTCAGAAAATGGTTTCTGGCACAAACCATGATAGCGAACAACGGGTTCACTTAAACAACCGTTGCATTTACTTAACAACCTCCCCTCAAAAAAGATGGAAAGATTGGGTGCAGTCACATGGAGACCCACTTAATGACCAGCATTCAATTGTGGCCATAAGTCGAAGACTACCCACATTTAAAGTATCTCTTTTTTTAGAGAGACTAAGAAATTTTATGGGGTCAGAAAGTGAGAATTTAGGGTTTTTTGGTAGGTTCATGTCATGCCCACACCCATAATTCAATGGCCCCCATGCCCCGGCCCCACGCATTTGTGCACGACCTCCCCCCCCCCGCACCCCCCTGCTTTTGGCACGCGACGGCAAAAAACTTACCAGTCGGCCTGGTAGGCCTGTTTTTCACCCTCCCCAGGCTCCAGAGTCTTTCTTGGAGCCTGGGGAGGGTGAAAACGGCCTTCCCCACCCACCTATCCTGAGGCCATCCGGTAGGCCCTTAAGGCCCGAAAATCAGCTTGCTGGCGCACTGAGCTAGGGTAACACTCGCGTGCCCACAGATACGGCTCCACATGCCACCTGTGGCACATGTGCCATGGGTTCGCCATCACGGCTATATTATTTTAGAACTTTAGGAAAACGATGGCGTGCGTCAGTCCTTGTGACTGTAAAATGGCCTTTGAAGAAGAACCATCCACAGTTATAAAAAAAAAACCATTAAGAAATACTACACGGAGTAACGCTCAATGGAGCAGCTTTGAAGGTCTTGGAGAAGATATCCAGATGTTGGGCTGTGTCTCCACCTCAAAAGACCAAAATCGTGCAAAACACAGTTTTCCCTTTCTATGGAAAGTTAGGACTTTGGTGAAGAAGGAAAGGAAGAGTATTGAAGTCTTAGAACTTTGGTGTTGGAGAAGGCAACTGAGAGGACCACGGATGGTCAAGAAAACCAACCAATGGATCATCAGACAAGTCAACGCAGACTTCTCCCTCGAGATACAAATGACCAGGTTTCAAGTCATCCTACTTTGGACGCATGATGTGAAGACCCAACTTTCTGGAGAAGAAGATTCTCCGATACTGGGAAAGGTGGAAAGAAGAAGAGGACAATCAGCGGTAGGGTTGAGGGACTCAAGTTATGGGGCCACCATTGGAAGAACTGAAAAATTAAATTGGGGACAGATCTTCCTGGAGAAAAATATTACCCTGTTTCTCAGAAAATAAGCCCTACCATGATTTTTTCCCAGGGTGCTCCTAATATAAGCCCTACCCCCCAAAATAAACCTCAGTTAAGATTGTCAGCCAGATGGATGCATTCAGTACCGTATTTCCCCCAAAATAAGACCTAACAAGAAAATAAACCCTAATTCTTTTGGAGCAAAAATTAATATAAGACCCGGTCTTATTTTTTGGGAAAACATGGTATCTATGAGATCTCACTTAAGAGATGACACTGAATTGATGGCATATAATCAAACTGGAAGACCCAGCTCTCTGGAGGAGAAGCTCTGATGCTAGAAAAGCTGGAAGGAAAGAGGATAGCCAATAGCCAGGTGGAGGGGACTCGGTCACAGTGCTAATGGGAACATCACTGGAAGACTTGAAGAAACACATTGGGGAAGAATTCCTTTGAATTCTGGGTGCTGGAGAAGACTCCTGAGAAGATCATGGAAAACCATGAAAACAACTTGATGGATCATTGAAATAAATCAACTCAGAGTTCTCCCTCAAAACATTGGTGACCAAGATCAAACAATCCTATTTTGGGCATATGATGTGTTTTAGAAGTTTGGAGAAGTCTATAATTATGGGGAAAGTAGAAGGGTGGAGGAGGAGGAGGAGAAGGGGAAGGGGCAGGAGGGGGAGGAGGAGAACAAAAGAAGAAACAAAAGAAACAGCCTGGATAGCTCAGCAGACTAATGCATTGTAATTTAACTCCAGCTGTCTTCAATTACTGTAAATTCGAATCTCACCAGGCTCAAGGTTGACTCAGCCTTCCATCCTTTCTAAGGTAGGTCAAATGAGGACCCAGTTTGTGGGGGCAATAAACTGACTTTGTATAAATATACAAAAGTATGAAGGCTATTGCTTAACGCATTGTAAGCCGCCCTGAGTCTCCGGAGAAGGGCGGCATATAAATCAAATTTTAAAAAAAAAACACAAAAGAAGGAAGAAGAAAGAAGAAAGGAGGAGGAGGAGAAGAAACAAAATTAATCACAAAAGAAGAAACAAGAAACACAAAAGGAAGAAGAAGAAACACAAAAGAAGGAAGACGAAGAGGAGAGGAGGTAGAAGAAGAGGAGGAGGAAGAGGAAGAAGAAACCAATCAAGATAGTTGTTTTGAATCATTCTTGCCATACAGATAAGCCTCAATTTACAGCCGTTTGTTTAGTGACCAAAGTTCAAAGTTACAACAGCATTTAGGACCGTTTTTCACAACTGCAGGATCCCTGTGGTCATGTGATCAAAATTTGGGCATTTGGCAACTGGCTCGCCTTTACGACAGGTTGCAGCATCACAGTGATATGATCACCATCTATGATCTTCTCAGCCAACTTCGGACAAGCGACAGTCAGTCATAGAAGGCGAATTTGCTTAATGACAGCATGATTCACTTAACAACAGTGGCAGAAAGTTGCAAAATTGGGCATGATTCATTTAAGAACCACCTTGCTTTATAATGGAAATTCTGGTCTGATTGTGATTGTAGAGGACTAAGATAAAGATAAAGGTAAAGGTTCCCCTTGCACATATGTGCTTGTCGTTCCTGACTTTAGGGGGCAGTGCTTATCTCCGTTTCAAAGCCAAAGAGCCAGCGCTGTCGGAAGACGTCTCCGTGGCCATGTGGCCAGCATGACGAAATGCCAAAGGCGCACAGAACGCTGTTCCCTTCCCACCAAAGGTGGTCCCTATTTTTCTACTTGCATTTTTTTAGGTGCTTTCGAACTGCTAGGTTGGCAGAAGCTGGGACAAGGAACGGGTGCTCACCCCGTTATGCAGCACTAGGGATTCGAACCGCTGAACTGCCAACCTTTCGATCGACAAGCTCAGCATCTTAGTCACTGAAGCAGGATATAGGTGGCTGCAGAGTGTGGTCAAGAGTCAAGATGGCTCCAACAGCACCATGGAAATTCACCCTGTTTTTACGTACATCAAAAATTGGGAGCTTTCGTCGACTCGTCGAAGCTACCATCTTGACTTTTTTGACCACATCTTTCTCACACCTGGTCAGAGGGAGGAGGAGTGATGTAACCAGGCAACCCAACAGTGCTTTGATTGGACCATATGACTGATTGTTTTGAGAAAATGACTAACTTTCACTTTGAATTAGGTGAAAACTGTGAGAAACTTCAGAGTCGGCTTTCTCCAGACTGTGCCAATATGATATATCCAATAAAACTATTCTTTGAGGAATCTGCCTGCCTTGGAGTTTTGTTTGCTGTGGTTATGTTATGAGCCTTGGTGGCGCAGTGGACTAAGTGCTGTTAAAGTAGTACTTAGCTGCCAGCTGCCTGCAATTACTGCAAGTTCAAATCTCACCAGGCTCAAGGTTGACTCAGCCTTCCATCCTTCCATCAAGGTAGATAAAATGAGGACCTGGATTGTGAGGGCAATAAACTGACTTTGTATAAAAAAGAACACCACTTAAGAGGGGCCGAAACCCTTATAAGCAGGTATATACAAAAGTATGAAGATTATTGCTTAATGCATTGTAAGCCGCCTTGAGTCTCTGGAAAAGGGCGGCATATAAATCGAACTAATAAATAAATAAATAAATACTTGGAACCCTGAGAGCTGATGAAAACCATGAGTGCTCAATCAAACCTTCAACAGTTTTCTTAACAGGAATTTTATCAGTGAACATGTACAGAAGACACCTGGATTTATTCCAATGTGGGATTTTTTCTTTCTTTTTTAATTTCTATTTTTTATTTTATTCCAAAAAAGTTAAAATACAAAACACCATTTTTTTTAAAAAAAAAATTTTTTTAAAACACCTGGATTTATTCCAATGTGATTTCTCAAACACCTTTAAAAGCGAGTTAAGTCTTTCCATCACATTGAGAAATCACGTCAAGTGGGTTAGTCCAGGCCGATGGTAGAGGAGCAACTGTCCCTGGAGATCAGATCCAAGGCTGGATCACTTTTCGATCTTCTGGGATGAACGCTGATGAGATGAGAAGGTCTCCCCTTCCAACAGGCTGCCCTGTCCAGTCCTCCCATGCTGCACAGTTCTCAGAGCAGGAGATGGATGAGGACCCCCAAAACCAAGATGGCAACTGCTAACAGCAGTGCCAGTCCACGCCGGAGAAGAAGTTGCTTGCAGGATAAGGCACCTGGTGTCGGAGAAGTAATAAACTGGGGCATCTCTTCACCGGGAAAGGGCTGATGATCCCCTGAGTTTTCACCCGTGTGGACAAGACAACTGAGGGTATCTCCGTTGGGCACCTCCAAATTCATCGCAAGATAATCTGTGTATAGACCACATACAAAGGAGTAGACGTTACTGATTGATACGCTCGACTTGGCCATCTGATTCTGGTGACTATACGGCAGGCCTGGCCTCAGAACCACAATTGGGTCACTTACTCTCTCATCCCAACCCACCTCACAGGATTGTTCTGGTGGGGAAAAAGAGGAAAAGGAGGAAAGGTGTATTGGATATATTCGCCATCTTGAATTATTTGCAAAAATAATAAAGGTGGAACCCAGAGAAATAAATAAAATAGATGGCCTTGCATTGACCAAATGTAAAATGCAGTCAGTGAATAAATACATTGAATAAACCTTGTTAAGAGCCAACGGGTGCTTTTAAAAGTTCTTCAAAAGTTTTTCACATTCTGTTAACAAAACAAAAAGGCTTTCTTTTGAAAACCACACACATCATATCACATCACACAAAGAGTAAGGGATAGAGCCCGTTTTTACCTGCACTAACAGAATCCTCAGTACTTCCTTGCCTGGCTGTTAGTCCAGCTCGAATCTGAGCCTAAGAGAAACAAACAAGCAGAACAAAATTGAAGACTATGTGAAGAACGTTAGCGTTAAATTTTAATTTGTTTTAAATTATGTGGGGTGTTTTAATTTTGTCTGGGCCAAATTTATTTAATTTGTTTTTAGTTGGTTTTAAATTTTGTATTCATGTATTTTTATTGTTGGCTGTACACCGCCCTGAGTCCTTCAGGAGTAGGGCGGTATATAAATCCAATAAAATCTAAATCTAAAATCTAAAAAGATCCAGGATGCCATAGTACCGGGTGTTAAACTCAAGGCCCGGGGGTTGGATCTGGCCCGCGGGATCCTTAGATCTGGCCCACAGGGCTGCCCTGGAAACAGTAAAGGACCGGCCCGTAGTGCCACTGCCAGAAAACGGAGCTCGGGAGGGCTGCATGCCGCCGGCCCGAGCTCCGTTTTCGCTGGCAGAGTGCTCGGACCTCCACAGGCGCCCCAAACACGAGTGACGTTGAGCTGGCCCTGACCACGCCCCCTCGAGATCAAGCACAACCCTGACGCGGTCCTCAATGAAATCAAGTTTGACACCCGTGCCACAGTAGTTCATGGTTTCCTGTTGTTCTGAGCCAAGCCCGTGAACCCATTCCTCAGCTGGTACTACTGAGGACAAGGCGCGATCAAATCTGCAGGCAGAGATTTACCTCTTCGGAGGCTTTTTTCCAGTTCATGCGTAAGACGACAACCAAGAAGGATGCGGCTTGCAGAGAGATGCAGACAATTAAACCAGTCCACAGGCCTGCAAGGAGAAGCAAGAGGTTGACTCCAGAGCCCTGTTTCTCAACCTCTGCAGCTTTAAGACGGGTGGACTACAACTCCCAGAATTCCCCAGCCAGCCAAGAGAATCCTGGGAGTTGAAGTCCACCTGTCTTAAAGTGGCTAAGATTGAGAAGCATTGCCTAGACTAGAATTTAAAGCTGTGTATAAAAGCCTTCTCCTGTTTTCCCCCATAAGAACCCTGCGAGGTGGGTTGCATCAAAATTACTCTGGGCTGAGGAGGGCATTGCCAACTAGGGAATTCTGGGAGTTGAAGTCCACCCCTCTTAAAGCAGGCTGGCTGGGGAATTCTGGGAGTTGAAGTCCACCCCTCTTAAAGCAGGCTGGCTGGGGAATTCTGGGAGTTGAAGTCCACCCCTCTTAAAACATGCCAACTGGGGAATTCTGGGAGTTGAAGTCCACCCCTCTTAAAGCATGCCAACTGGGGAATTCTGGGAGTTGAAGTCCAACCCTCTTAAAGCAGGCTGGCTGGGGAATTCTGGGAGTTGAAGTCCACCCCTCTTAAAGCATGGCTGGCTGGGGAATTCTGGGAGTTGAAGTCCACCCCTCTTAAAGCATGCTAACTGGGGAATTCTGGGAGTTGAAGCCCACCCCTCTTAAAGCATGCTAACTGGGGAAACCTGGGAGTTGGAGTCCACCCCTCTTAAAGCATGCCAACTGGGGAATTCTGGGAATTGAAGACCAACCCTCTTAAAGCATGGCTGGCTGGGGAATTCTGGGAGTTGAAGTCCACCCCTCTTAAAGCAGGCTGGCTGGGGAATTCTGGGAGTTGAAGTCCAACCCTCTTAAAGCATGGCTGGCTGGGGAATTCTGGGAGTTGGAGTCCACCCCTCTTAAAGCATGCTAACTGGGGAATTCTGGGAGTTGAAGTCCACCCCTCTTAAAAACTGCTGAGGTTGAGAAACAATATTTTAGTGAGTTTGTCTGTGGAACTCACTGCCACCAGATGGGGAGGGAACCCACTGTGACTGTCCTCAATGGGATCTCAAACACTGCATGAGGCACATCTGGCTGATGCTCCTTAAGAGTCCCACAAACCGAGTCAAACATCTGGAGGAGGGCAGATTGCAAAGGGGAAACGGCATCTCCCGGCCGGCTCACCCATGACGCCCATCTTGTACACGAACATCAGCGTAATCCCGATGGGCAACCCGATGACGTAGTAGCCCACCGCATTGGCGATGGCGCCAATTTTCTGCTTGCCGGCGCCCCTCAGCACCCCTCCGCAAGTCGCCTGGCGAATGGAGGCAGAGCAGGGAGGTTAGTAGGGCAATCCTCTAAAAGAGTCTCCGAGAAGCGTCCCTCAATCCTGAGATGATGATGGCTTAAAATCCCACTCGGCTGGCGTTCCTCACAAGATTGTTGTTGTCCCAAAAACAGGCACATTCTGTCGCACTGCTTGGAATAAGCCCAAGGAATTTGGCTGCCCCAAGAGACACAAATCCATTTTCAAAAGTTTCTACGATTTTAGAGCCGCCATCCACCTGCAAGGGTGGGGGGGCCTCTCCTGGCGTGTCTCTGCATGATGCCCTGTTCTGGCATCTCAACTAGTATAGGTAGTCCTTGACTTACAACTGTTCATTTAGTGACTGTTCAAAGTTACCACGGCGCTGAAAAAAATGACTCAGGGCCAGTTTTCACACTTACGACCGTCGCAGCGTTTTCCCCCATGATCACGTGATCAAAATTCAGATGCTTGGACGCTGACTCGTATTTATGACGGTCGCAGTGTCCCCAGATGCTTGGACGCTGACTCGTATTTATGACGGTCGCAGTGTCCCCAGATCATGTGATCCCCTTTTGCGACCTTCTGACCAACAAAGTCAATGGGGACGCCCGATTCGCTCAACAACAGTGCTAGTAACCGAACGGCTGCAGCGACTCACTTAACAACCGCGGCAAGAAAAGTCGTAAAACGGGACAAAACTCCCTTAACAACCTCGCTTAGCAACAGAGTTTTGGGGGCTCAATTGCGGTCATAACTTGAGGACTACCTATAGGGGTTCAGAGCGTAGTTCGACCTGCAGGAGAGACCCTCCTGGTGTGTCTCCCGAGGATGTTGATTTCTGGCTTTCTGATTAATGTCTCTGCATGATGCCATGTTCTGACTTCCCAATCAATATTCACCGAGCCTGCCTTGAGGGCAAGTAGATTGTACGTCTGAATCTGAGGTAGCTTAGGCCCCACACCTCAAAATATTACTTTCTTCTGACCCACACTTCAGGTCCTGCCAAAGCTAGGGCTCCCCGAAGGGCTAAAATCCAAATAAAAGCAGTCATAAAAAAAATAATTTATCCAACCACTACGATTTCCACCGGAACGGGACCCATTTGTAATCATGAGGACTAGAAACCTCCTCCTTTTAAAAGTTCCAAAAAAAAAAAAAGAGAGAGAGAGAACAATAAAAGTTCTTTTTTTAAAAAACTTTTAAAAGGAGCAGGTTTCTAGTCCTCGTGGCTACAAAGTCCGTTTGGGCGCCAAGAGCATCCCACCCCCCAACCCAGGGCGTTGCGCAATGCCGGAAACTCACCGCCGTGGCATCGAACAGGTGAAATGGTGAGAAAATCAACATAACTTTGGAGACCAAGGCAACAATCTCTCTATTGAGGGAAAAAGATAGTTAGATATATATAGATATAGATATAGATATAGATATAGATATAGATATAGATATAGATATAGATATAGATATAGATATAGATAGATATATATAGATATATATAGATATATATAGATATATAGATATATTAGGAGTTCTGAGTTCTAAAGTGTTCACGGGAAAAAGTCCATTGGAAAATATATAGGTTAGCCTTCAACTAACAGACATTCATCTAGCATCCGTTCAAAGTTAGAACAACACTTATAAAAAAAGATTTATGGCCAGTCCTCGCACTTATGACCATCGCATCGACTAAACCTCTGTGTGTGTGTGTGTGTGTGTGTGTGTGTGTGTGTGTCTCATCACAACTTTGGAAACGGTTTTAGTAAGCAATTTTTGGCGGCTCCGTCGTAAGTTCAAACCGGTCGTAAATTGAGGACAGCCTGTACACGCAAAGGCACAACAGGCAGACTCCCATCCTGCCTCCCTTCCCTTCCCTTCCCTTCCCTTCCCTTCCCTTCCCTTCCCTTCCCTTCCCTTCCCTTCCCTTCCCTTCCCTTCCCTTCCCTTCCCTTCCTGGGGCGTCTTGAAAAAAAGAGGGGAAAAAAAAACGAGGAGTGGCACTCACTTGTCATCCGTGAAGATATAGGCCACCACATCCTTCAGGGCCGCCAACAGCGCAGCGAAAACCACCGCGAGGACCCCTGGGAAGGCAGAGGGGAGGGTTAGGGTCTGAAACGTGGGTCCCGGGGGGTCGGGGTGGGGGCATGTGCCAAGGGTTTCAGTCACACACACCCCTTCGCCGCTCTAAGGACCCCAAATGATGCCTTGGGAGGGTGGCTGGGGGGGGGGGTCGTCCAAAGCATTTTGCAAGTGGGGAGGGATAAATGGAGAGTTAAAGAAGCCAAGGGAGTCAAAATAAGATCTCTCTCTCTCCATATTTATCTCCGTACCTATCTATCAAATTGCCTATCTATCCATCATTCATATCTATCTAACTACCTATCTATCAATCATTCTGAATCTATATCTATCTATCTATCTATCTATCTATCATCTATCTATCTATCTATCTATCTATCTATCTATCTATCTATCTATCATTATCCATCCATCCATCCATCCATCTCTATCTCTATCTTATCCTTCTCTCATTTACCCATCCATTTCTCTATCTATCTATCATCTATCTATCTATCTATCTATCTATCTATCTATCTATCTATCTATCTATCTATCTATCTATCTTTATCCATCCATCCATCCATCCATATCTCTATCTTATCCTTCTCTCATTTACCCATCCATTTCTCTTTCTCTATCAATCAATCAATCAATCAATCTATCTATCTATCTATCTATATCCATCCATCCATCTCTATCTACCTATCTATCAATCATTCTGAATCTATGTATCTATCTCTATCACTATCCATCCATCCATCCATCTCTATCTTATCCTTCTCTCATTTACCATCCATTTCTCTATTTTTCTATCTATCTATCATCTACCTCTCTATCTATCTTTATCCATCCATCCATCCATCTCTTATCCTTCTCTCATTTACCCATCCATTTCTCTCTATATTTCTCTATCTATCTATCTATCTATCTATCTATCTATCTATCTATCTATCTATCTATCATCTACCTATCTATCTATCTTTATCCATCCATCCATATCTCTATCTTATCCTTCTCTCATTTACCCATTCATTTCTCTATCTATTTCTCTATTTCTCTATTTATCTATCTATCTATCTATCTATCTATCTATCTATCTATCTATCTATCTATCTATCTATCTATATCCATCCATCCATCCATCTCTATCTACCTATCAATCATTCTGAATCTATGTATCTATCTCTATCTATCACTATCCATCCATCCATCCATCCCTATCTTATCCTTCTCTCATTTACCCATCCATTTCTCTATTTTTCTATCTATCTATCATCTACCTCTCTATCTATCTTTATCCATCAATCCATCCATCCATCCATCCATCCATCCATCCATCCATCCATCCATATCTCTCTTATCCTTCTCTCATTTACCCATCCATTTCTCTATCTATTTCTCTATCTATCTATCCACTCTATCTATCTATCTATCTCTATCTATCTGTTTCCATCCATCTCTATCTAACTACCTATCTATCAATCATTCTGAATCTATGTATCTATCTCTATCTATCTATCAACCATCCATCCATCCATCTCTGTCTATATCTTATCCTTCTATCATTTACCCATCCATTTCTCTATCTATTTCTCTATTTCTCTATTTCTCTATCTATCTATCATCTATCTATCTATCCATCCATTCATCTCTAAGTACCTTTCTATCAATCATTCTGAATCTATGTATCTATCTGTATCTATCTAATCTATCTCTATCTATCTATCATCCATCCATCCATCCATCCATCCATCCATCCGTCTCTATCTCTATCTTATCTTTCTATCATTTACCCATCCACATCCATCCATCTCTATCTTCAACTCCCAGGATTCCCCGTCCGGCATGAACCCCCACCCCCTCCTTGGCTTAAAGAGACATACACACCGGTGCAAAGGAGGGCCATGATGCACGACTTCTTGGCCTGGTCAGCATCCCCGGCGCCCAAGGCGTTCCCCACGCGGACACTGGAGGCCACGCTCATGCCCTGTGGCAGCTGAGAAAAAGCCTGTGTGAGTGAAGTCCTTGGTCTTTCACCCGTTTGGAGAGAAAGGTCATAAAATGGGACAAAACCGAACTTATCAACTGTCTCGCTCAGCAACAGAAATTTTGGGCTCAGTTGCGGTCGTAAGTCGAGGCCTATCTGTACCAAATTCGATAGCCATTGTGGACCAAGATAATACTGTAAATCTTTACTTTCTATTAATTTTTTTAACCCCAGCGTGCTGTCACAGAGGACATGTTGCCCCGTTAGCCTTCAGCCGCAACGAGAAATTTTCCATTTTACGGAATGCTTCCTGCTTCTCCCAGACTCCCGTTCACTCTTTCTCCTTCCCCGCCTTCCGAATTTAGCCAATTCTTACCAGGTATGCGATGGTGGACAGTTCGTAGATGATGGACTGAGCTCCTAATTCCACCGTACTCATTAACCCTGTCAGGAGAGAAACGTGATGGAGATTCAGAAGAGTTACACAAAACAGGGAGACAAGCGGAAGATACACGGAATGGTAATACCCGTGTTTCCCCCAAAATAAAACCGGGTCTTATTTTTTTTTGGGCCCCAAAATAATCACTAGGGCTTATTTTCGGGAGATGTCTTATTTTTTTCCATGTACAGGAGGCCCACTTCTTCTGCTTGCTACATGAGGCTCCCCTTGAAGAGCACCCGGAAGCCCCAGCTGGTCCAGAATGCGGCCGCGCGGGTGGTTATGGGTGCAACTCGTTGTGCCCATGTGACACCCCTCCTGCGCGAGCTGCACTGGCTTCCAGTGGTCTTCCGGGTGCGATTCAAGGTGTTGGTGACCACCTTCAAAGCGCTCCATGGCATTGGACCTGGGTGTCTTTGAGACCGCCTTCCGCCACCCGTAGCCTCCCACCGGCCAGTCCGCTCCCACAGAGAGGGTCTCCTCAGAGTGCCATTGGTCAAATTATGTTGACTAGCGATACCCAGGGGGAGGGCCTTCTCTGTGGGAGCCCCTGCCCTTTGGAATGAGCTGCCCCCGGGAATCCGTAAGATCTCCGACCTCCGTGTATTTCGCTGTGCCCTCAAGACCCTACTGTTCCGCCAGGCTGGGCTATCAATGTAATGATTTTAAATTGGCTGTTTTAAAGGTTGGGTTTTAATATGAGCAGAAATTATTTATTAATTTTAATTATTGTTAATTGATGCCTGTTTTTGTGCTTTTAATAGGCTGAGTCCTTCGGGAGAAGGGCGGTATAGAAATAAAATTATTATTATTATTATTATTGGTTAATCTGTAGTGAGATTCACAGTCTTTGAGGCTTTGAGGCTGGTTATTATTATTATTATTATTATTATTATTATTATTATTATTATTATTATATCTTTAGTGAGATTCACAGCCTTTGAGGCTGGTTAATAGCTCAGCAGCTGGAGTCGTAACCAAGGACTTAGGAATTGTTAAGATATCGTCGGAGGATGTAAGCTGTTCCGAGTAAGGTGGTTTTTTGTAGAGTCAAAATGTTCAAGTCCGGTAAATTTAGAATTTCTAAATAGTGGGGTAGCCCTTTGGGTATTGCTCCCAGGGCTCCAATTACAATTGGGACAACACACGATTTCTTTTTCCATAGTCGCTCAACTTCGATTTGCAAGTCCCGGTACTTTGTGATTTTTTTCTTGCTGCTTATCTTCAATCCGTGCATCCCCAGGGATTGCAATGTCAATGAACCATACTTTCTTCTCTTCAACTACCATTATGTCAGGTGTGTTGTGGACACTTATTATTATTATTATTATTATTATTATGTGGGGGATGGGATGGGAGGCCGCGTGGTATGCTAGTGCTGCTGCCACGAGGCAAGGGGGTAGAGGTGCCTCACGCACCCTACCCGAGTTTACCTCAGGACCCCTGCAGCCTGGCCACCCATGCCCCGACACCTGCCTCGCCTTCCAGCCCCATCCAGCAGGACCCTACATGGCCCCTGGCCCACTTCTTCTGCTTGCTCATGGCCACAACAGAGCAGGAGACCGAACAACACACCGGTGCCATGACCACGAGGCGAGGCGGGTGGTGGTGGAGCTGCTCCATGCGCCAGGCAGTGGCTTACCTCAGAGCCTCAGGAGCCAGGCCATCCATGCCCCGACACATGCCTCACCTTGCGTGTGGTGGTGTTGCGGCTGTGGCACCAACACCACCACACCGCTCTGCCTCCTGCTCCGTTGCGGCTGCAGAAAAAGTGAGCCTGTGGCCAGGTGGGCTGCGTGTGGCTGTTGACGCTGCCGCCGTGTGGCAGGTGTTGGAGTGTAGATAGCCTGCTTGCGGAATCCCTGAGGTAAGCTGGGATGAGGTGCTTGCCGCAGCTCCACCTCCCACCTCATGGCCACAGCACGGCAAACAACCAGATGGAATGGTCTGGCTCTTAAGTAGGGCTTATTTTTGGGGGGTAGAGCTTATATCAAGGTGCTGGTGCTTACCTATAAAGCCCTACCTGCCCGGGATACTTACAGGACCATCTCTTGCCTTCCTCCCATCGTCCGGTGCGCTCCCAGAGAGTAGGCCTCCTCCGGGTGCCGTCAGCCAAACAATGTCGGCTGGCGGCCCCCAGGGGGAGGGCCTTCTCTGTCGGAGCGCCGACCCTCTGGAATAGTCTGCCCACTGAGCTCAGGATGGCCCCCGACCTCCTCTCCTTTCGCCGCGGTCTAAAGACGTGGCTGTTCCAGCTATAATCTGATTATTATTATTATTATTATTATTTATTAGATTTATAAACCGCCCTACTCCTGGGGGACTCAGGGCGGTGTACAGCCATAAATAAAACATTTCAATACAAAAGTTTAAAATAGAATAAAACGAATTAAATAATTTGGCTGATAATTAAGGGGATTGAGGGGTTGATATAATTTTATAATGTTTTAATGGGGGTTTTAACTTTATTTTAACTGCTTTACTGTGATTGGTATGGATGATTGTTGTATGTAAGCCGCCCTGAGTCCTCAGGGAGAATGGCGGCATATAATTAATATTATACTACACAAATGTAAAAAAAAACCCAAGCTAGGGCTTATTTTTGGGATAGGTTTTATTTTTGCGGAAACAGGGTAGCAAAAAATAAATATTCAAGAAGCAGAATCTGCCTGCAAGCAAGAACGGGTGGGACGACAAAATTTTGTCATCAACATTTGTCATTAACGAAGCCGTCAACATTCCATTTTGCAGCTACTAAGATTGTTGGACAAGCAGGTACAAAATCAGCCGGGGAAATAATCAAAGCCTCGTCGTCAGTCAAACAGGAGGGCTGATTTATCACCAGCTTATCAAGTATTTAGGAGGCGGAGGCCTTGGCAGGACACAACAGCCAACAACTTAATAGCCAGCCATCAACACCCCAATCAACAACTAAAAAGCCGCGCACAACGGGCACCGTGTAAGCCACACACAAAATGGCCCAAAGAATTACATGAAAGTCGTCAAAAATGAAGAAGCCTTGGATAGCTCAACAGGCTAAAAGCAGACTAAAACCTGTTATTAACATCCAGCTGTCTGCAATTACATCAGTTCGAATCTCACCAGGCTCAAGGTTGACTCAGCCTTCCATCCTTTCTAAGGTGGGTAAAATGAGGACCCAGTTTGTGGGGGCAATAACTGACTTTGTATAAATATACAAAAGTATGAAGGTGATTGCTGAACGCATTGTAAGCCGCCCTGAGTCACCGGAGAAGGGCGGCATATAAATCAATTTTTTTTAAAAAAAGGATGTTCCTGCTGTATGGATTTACCTCAGGATGCTCCTGGTGTCTGGATTTACCTCAGGATAGGAGCCTGGATAGCTCAGCAGACTAAAAGCATTGTGATTTAACATCAGCTGTCTGCAATTACTGTAAGTTTGAATCTCACCAGGCTCGAGGTTGACTCAGCCTTCCATCCTTTCTAAGGTAGGTAAATTGAGGACCCAGTTTGTGGGGGCAATAACTGACTTTGTATAAATATACAAAAGTATGAAGGCTATTGCTTAACGCATTGTAAGCCGCCCTGAGTCTTCGGAGAAGGGTGGCATATAAATAGAAAGAAAGAAAGAAAGAAAGAAAGAAAGAAAGAAAGAAAGAAAGAAAGAAAGAAAGAAAGAAAGAAAGAAAGAAAGAAAGAAAGAGGAAGGAGGAAGGAAGGAAGGAAGGAAGGAAGGAAGGAAGGAAGGAAGGAAGGAAGGAAGGAAGGAAGGAAGGAAGGAAGGAAGGAAGGAAGGAAGGAAGGAAGGAAGGAAGGAAGGAAGGAAGGAAGGAAGGAAGGAAGGAAGGAAGGAAGGAAGGAAGGAAGGAAGGAAGGAAGGGAGGGCCTGCTGGTTCAGCAGACTAAAGCATTGTGATTAACACCAGCTGCCTGCAATTACTATAAGTTCGAATCTCACCAGGCTCAAGGTTGACTCAGCCTTCCATCCTTTCTAAGGTAGATAAATTGAGGACCCAGTTTGTGGGGGCAATAACTGACTTTGTATAAATATACAAAAGTATGAAGGTGATTGCTTAATGCATTGTAAGCCGCCCTGAGTCTTCAGAGAAGGGCGGCATATAAATCTAATTTTAAAAAAAGAAAAAAAAAGAAAGCTTAATTGCTCTGGTATTTTAGAATTGAAAGAGACAAGGCACCTGCCACAAAACTTTCTCGATATGAAAGACCAAAAAATCCGGATAGTAGACATGACGGCAGAAGAGAAGAGAAAGAACTGGAGAAGACCCCCAAAATAACAAAAGACCCGCAAATAGAAACAGAACAACTGTGGCAAGAGGAAGCAAAAGTGACAGGCGCTTTGGATGCAATGCCGAAACATCTGGAGCCCCACTTGAACACCATCGGAATTGACAAATTCCCCATCGGTCAATTGCAGGAGGCAGCTTTGCTTGGAACGGCTTACATCCTTGCCACGAAACCTTGAATATTATTAAAACATTCAAATCTGTCTATTCTAGGTCTTTGGAAGGACTCGATAGGTGGACAAAAATGCCAGGATCCAGTCTGAACATCTGGCTGACTTTGCGACCGACCATCGTCATAATTAAAATACTGTAGACGCAGTTGGGGAAAACCTTTGAACCCACAGCCACAGCCTCATCACCGATAAAAACCAGACAATCTGATGGAATGCCATGCTTTCATGGCCCATGCAGAGAAATTTGGGGCTCGGTTTTGGCCATAAATTGAGGGCTACCTACACAGGTAGTCCTCGACTTACGACAGTTCACTTAGTGTCCATTCAAAGTTACAACAGCACTGAAAAAAGTAGCGTTTTTCACACTTACGACCGTTGCAGCATCCCCGTGGCCACGTGATCAAAATTCCGAACGCTTGGCACCTGACTCATACTTCTGACGGCAGCAGTGTCCCGGGGTCATGTGATTTCCCTTTGGCGACCCTCTGACATGTGAAATTCACTTAACAACCGTGTTCCTAACTTAACCGCTGCAGTGTTTCACTTAACAACTGTGGCAAGGATGGTCGTAAAACGGGGCACTGTTTCAAACACTCATTTAACAAGTGTCTGTTTAAAATAGACTGTTTAAAACACTCATTTAACAAGTGTCTTGCTTAGCGACATATGTTTCGGACTCAGTTGGGGTCGTAAGTCGAGGACTATCTGTATAACTCCACCCCACTGTAAAAGCAACTCTCTCAGCGAGACCCTTGCTGGGTGAGAGAGAGAAAAATGGTCAGGGGGTCTCACCTGCCAGGAAGCTCCCAATCTCAAAGGTCCACCACTCGATGCAGATCATAAACATACTGGGCAGGGCCAGCCGGATGAAGGGACCCCATTCCTGCAAGCACTCCATCGTCCAGCCTGTAAAACAAGATGGCCTCCGTGTCAGGGTGAGGGGGACTGGGTCTCTGGGTCTCTCTGTGTGGGTCTATGCAGTGGTGGGATTTAGCCAGTTCGCACCTATTCGGGAGAACCACTTGTTAACTTTCTAAGCAGTTCAGAGAACTAGTTGTCGGAAGAAATCTTATTTTGGTTTTTTTTCCGCTTTACGAGGCTAATCCTGTAAGGAAGGCAACATTCTGGTGTTATTTCTAGCCTAATCTTTATTGCCCGGCTTACAGAAACTGCCTCTCTGGTTAACCCTTATTACATTGTAACAGCTAACGCGAAGCGCCCATCGACGTGAGTAACGTTGAGTTGGCTATGCCCACATGGTCACATGGCCACCGAGCCACACCTACCCAGCTGGTCACTAGGACAGAGACCTGGTTGTTAAATTATTTGAATCCCACCACTGGGTCTATGTCTGTTTGTGTGTCTGTGTGTCTTTGTGTCTCAATAACAGAATGACAAGAGTTGGAAGGGACATCGGAGGCCATCTAGTCCAACCCTCTGGCCAGGGAGGAAACCCGGCACCATTTCAGACAAAGGGTTGACTAGCCTCTTCTTAAAAGCCTCCGGTGTGGGAGCAGTGTCTGTGTTTGCGTGTCTGTGAATCTGTGTGGGTGTCTGTTAGAATTAGAATTAGAATTAGAATTAGAATTAGAATTAGAATTAGAATTAGAATTAGAATTAGAATTAGAATTAGAATTAGAATTAGAATTAGAATTAGAATAACAGAGTTGGAAGGGACCTTGGAGGTCTTCTAGTCCAACCCCCTGCTTAGGCAGGAAACCGTACACCACTTTGGACACATGGTTATCCAACCTCTTCTTTAAAATTCCCAGTGTTGAAGCATTCACAACTTCTGGAAGCAAGTTGTTTCACAGATTAATTGTTCCCACTGTCAGGAAATTTCTCCTTAGTTCCAAGTTGCTTCTCTCCTTGATTAGTTTCCACCCATTGCTTCTTGTCCTGCCTTCAGGTGCTTTGGAGAATAGCTTGACTCCCTCTTCTTTGGGGCAGCCCCTGAGATATCGGAACACTTCTGTCATGTCTCCCCTGGTCCTTTTTTCCATTAAACTAGACATACCCAGTTCCTGCAATCGTTCTTCATATGTTTCAGCTCCCAGTCTCCTAATCCTCTTTGTTGCTCTTCTCTGCACTCTTTCCAGAGTCTCCACTTCTTTTTAACATCGTGGAGACCAAAACTGGATGCCATATCCCAAGTGTGGCCTTCCCAAGGCCTTATAAAGTGATATCAACACTTCACGTGATCTTGATTCTCTCCCTCTGTTGATGCAGCCCAGAACTGTGTCGGCTTTTTTTGGCAGCTGCTGCACACGGCTGGCTCACATTTAAACGATTGTCCACTAGGACTCCAAGATCCCCCTCACAATTTGTCCATGTGTGCTTGTTTGTGTGTCTATCTATCTGTGGCGCGTCAGTGTGTTTGTGTGTCTGTGTCTGTTAGTGTATTTTCTGTGTGTCTGCATGCCGATGTCGGTTTGTGTATCCGGTGTGTGTCTGTGGGTGTGAGCCTGTCTATGCCTGTGGATTAGGATTATTGTACCCCACCCAGTGCCAGCTTTAGTAAGACAAGTGGCCGTATAAAAATAGAATAAATAAATAACTGTCTGAAAACAAGGGCCTTCCTTCTCACGGAAATAAAAGAGAGGAACAAAAGTTTTGCCAGCAGATCCGGTGATTCTCTCAACTGTCTCACTCCTCCCTCCTCAGGTGGCAAAAATATCCCACTTTTTCCTACCTCCCCAGGTTTCCTTATGGATCTTTTTCCACCAGACGAAGAGGAAAAGCAGAAACGCCTGTAGGTTCTGGGAAAGGGTGTTGGCCCAGGCTGAACCCCTGTGGGAGAGAGAGAGAGAGAGAGAGAGAGAGAGAGAGAGAGAGAAAGAAGGAAAGAAAAAAAGAGAAAAAGAGAGAGAGAAAAAGGGAAAGTAAACAAAAAGAGAAAGAGAGAGAGTGAAAGAAGGAAAAAAACAGAAAGAGAAAGAGAAAGAGGGAAAGAGGGAAAGAAGGAAACAAAAAGAGAAAAAGAGAGACAGAGAGAAAGAGAGAGAAAGAAGGAAAGAAAAACAGAAAAAGAAGAAGAAAGAGGGAAAGAAGAAAACAAAAGAGAGAAAGAGAGACAGAAAGAAAGAAAGAGAAAGAAGGAAAGAGAAGGAAAGAGAAGAAGAGAGAGAAAGAGGGAAAGAAGTAAACAAAAAGAGAAAAAGAGAAAGAGAGAGAGAGAGAGAGGAAAGGCAAGAGACGGAAAGAGAGAGAGAAAAAGAGAAATAGAAAGAGTGAGAAAGAAAAAGAGACAGAAAGAGGGAAAGGAGGAAAGAAAAAGAAAAAGAGAGAGAGAAAGAAGAAAAGAAAAACAGAAAGAGAAAAAGAGAAAGAGGGAAAGAAGGAAACAAAAAGAGAGACAGAGAGACAGAGAGAAAGAGAGAGAAAGGAGGAAAGAAAAACAGAAAGAGAAAAAGAGAGAAAAAGGGAAAGAAGTACACAAAAAGAGAAAAAGAGAGAAAGAGAGAGAGGAAAGGCAAGAGAGAGGGAAAGGGAGAGAGAGAAAAAGAGCAGTAGAAAGTGAGAAAGAAAAAGAGACAGAAAGAGGGAAAGGAGGAGAGAAAGAGAGAAAGAGGAAAGGCAAGAGAGAGAAAGAGAGAGAAAGAGAAACAAAAAGAAAGAGAGAAAGAGAGAGGGGGAAAAGAGAGAGAGAAAGAAAGGGAAACAGAGAGGAAAAGAGTGAGAGAGAGAAAGGGTGAAAGAAGAAAAAAGAAAGAGAGAAGAAAGAGAGAGAAACAGAAACAGAGGAAGAAAAACAGAAAGAGACAGAGAGAGAGAGAAAGAAAGAAAGAGAAAAAGAAAGAAAAAGAGAAAGAAAGTCAGTCTTAATGTTTGTTTGACTGAACTCATGAGAGCTAGCAACTTCATTCTTATTACAGGTAAGATTTACAACCACAACAGTGACCAGAATTTCTATCATTAAACAAAACGACTGTTAAATGCCTGACTTTACCCCCTCTTTTGCCATTGTCGATAAGCAAAACAGTCGTTAAATGAATCCAGCTTTCCCCATTGACGTTGTTCATCAGAATGTCGCAAAAGGGGATCACCTGATCCCGGGACACTGCGACCGTCATAAATATGAGTCCGTTGCCAAGCGTCTGAATTTTGATCACCTGACGGTAGGGATGCGGCAACGGTCGTAAGTATGAAAAATGGTCCTTTTTTTTCCAGTGCCCGTCCTAACCTCGAACGGTCGCTAAATGAACCGCTGTAAATCGAGGACTACCTGTCTTCTGGAAGATTTCAAGCCGCCTTTTGGGGCTGTTTCACCCGTGAGAAATTTAAGAGCGTTACGTTTTGAACCCGAGACGTTGGGCCAACGGGAAATCTGTCACACTTACACCACGCCCAGTTTGAAGGTGTGTAGGAAAATGGTATTCATGACCACATTCAACACGTTCACCACTACGCCGGTCACTACTTGAGGCAGGAGAACAGCCTGGAATGCAAGAAAAGGATCTGTGAACACACGGGCATATTTCAGCAATGTTACGACGCAGGCGGAAGCTCAACTGGTTGAACTACAAAGCAAGGGCCAACGGGTAGCTACCCGCAGGCCTCAGATTTCTGACTTCGGGGACAGAAACATCCAAGGTAGAGGCAGCTATTTCTCTCTCTGGGCACAATGAGAATATATCTGCCGAACAAAATTCTGCATTGGCAACGGGAAGGGCATCCGGCCAATAAACACTCAGCTCCATTCAATCCCCCAGAACTCCATCCTGCAAGGGATTATGGAGTCATTAAAGAGCCTGGATAGCTCAGCAAACTAATGCATTTTAATTTAACTCCAGCTGTCTGCAATTAGTAAGTTCGAATCTCACCAGGCTCAAGGTTGACTCAGCCTTCCATCCTTTCTAAAGGTAGGTAAATTGAAGACCCAGTTTGTGGGGGCAATAAGCTGACTTTGTATAAATATACAAAAGTATGAAGGCTATTACTTAATGCATTGTAAGCCCCCCTGAGTCTCCAGAGGAGGGCGGCATATAAATCAAATTTTTTAAAAAAAGAAGAAGATGATGATGACATAAGCTTTCACTGTGCATATGTAAACAATAAAGTGATCGGTATTTACCCATGTAGTAGGGCTGTATCCAGCAGTGGGTTTCATATTATGTTACTACCGGTTCTCCCTTCTCATCTTCTCTTTCCCACTACCTTTCCTATCTACGATTTATCACTCGTTGTATCTTATGATTCATGATTGTAACTACGATCAATATGATAGAAGACCTATTGCTCTGTTTATTTGCATGTGCACTGTGAGCTTATGAACCGGAGACAAATCCCTTGGAGTGTCCAATCACGCTTGGCCAATAAAGAATTCTATTTTATGCTATTTCGGCATTATCCTTCCTGGCAAATAGATGGGGAAGAAATGGAAGGAGTGGCAGACTTTATCTTCCTGGGCTCCAAGATCACCGCAGATGGGGACCGCAGCCAAGAAATTAAAAGACGCTTGCTCCTGGGGAGGAAAGCTATGGCAAATCTAGACATCTAGAAATCTAGACATCACCATCATCAAAGCAGAGACATCACCCTGCCAACAAAAGTGCGTATAGTTAAGGTTATGGTTTTCCCAGTTGCAATGGACGGCTGTGAAAGTTGGACCATAAGGAAGGCTGAGCGCCAAAGAATGGAGGCCTTTGAACTCTGGTGCTGGAGAAGACTCCTGCGAGTCCCTTGGATTGCAAGGCGATCCAACCGGTCAGTCCTAGAGGAGATCAACCCTGACTGCTCTTTAGAAGGCCAGATCCTGAAGAGGGAACTGATTTTGGCCACCTAATGAGAAGGAAGGACTCCCTGGAGAAGAGCCTCACGCTGGGAACGATGGAGGGCAAAAGAAGAAGGGGACGGCAGGGAATGAGGTGGCCGGATGGAGTCACTGAAGCAGTCGGCGTGAGCTTCAATGGACTCCGGAGGATGGTGAAGGACCAGAAGGCCTGGAGGAACGTGGTCCGTGGGATCGCGATGGATCAGACACGACTCCGCAACGAACAAGAACAACAAAAGCATTAGCCTCATCCGCTGCTTTTGAGGCATGGTTGCCCCTCCCAGAAAATTCTCCTTTTAACAACGGACGTACCTGACTTTGCAAATATCGGGTTTCCAGCTGGTAGATGAACGCGGCCTGAAAATGCACCCCAAAAAGGGTAAATGAGTTTCTCTGATTGAAAATCGTTTTTTTCATTGTTATTTTATTGACTTTCTTTTATTTTTCCTGACGCGCATGGGGCCCTCAAGGGAGGAGAGGGTCCCAACTGAAATGTCAATGACGGGGTTGGGGGGTGGGGGGAATGCAACAATTCAGGGAGTCCTCGACTTACGACGATTCTTTTTTCCCCCCCTTTCCTCTTTAAATTTATCTTCCCCAATATGTCGACGATGCCGGGCACCTTACAGATCATAAAAATAGAGAAGTAATTAAAATATCTCAATTTAGCCACCATTCGAAATCAGGGCGGGGGTGAGAAAAGCGGCTTGCGACCGGTCCTCGCTCTTACGACCATCAGAATCAGGTGGTCATATTTGGTACTTGGCAATAGGCATGGATTTACCATGGTTAGAGCTTCCCAGGGTCACGTGATCTCCCTTTGTGACTTTCCCAGCTGGCAAATTCAGTGGGAGAAGCTGAATTCACATTAACGACCGCATGATTCACTTACTGGCAATCCTCGACTTACAACCACAACTGAACCCAAAATTTCTCCCACTAAGCGAGATAGCCGTTAAGTGAGTTTTCCCCCATTTTACAGCCTTTTTTTTTGCCCTGGTCGTTAAGCGAAGCATGCAGTCGTATAAAGAATGTGGCTTCCCCCCAATTGGCTTGGGAGTAGGTCACAAAAGAGGATCACATGTCTCTGGGACAATGCTACCATCATAAATATGAGTCAGCTGCCAAGCATTTGGATCTTGATCATGTGACCTGCAACGGTCATAAGTGTGAGAAACGGCCATAAGCCACTTTTTCTAGTGCCGTTGTTCCTTTGAATGCTCACTAAATGAATGGTTGTAAGGGGAGTACTACAAGAAAGGTTTATGCATGGCTCACTTAACGAGCGCCTTGCTTAGCAACGGAAATTCTGATCCCAATTGTGGACGTAAGTCGAGGACGACCTGTAACAGGTCGTCCTCGACTTACAACCACCATCGAGCCCAAAATTGATGTTGCCAAGGGACAAATGCGTTAAGTGAGCTTTGCCCCATTTTACGACCTTTCTTGCCACCGCTCTTAAGTGAATTCCTGCAGTCGTTGAGTGAGTGAGACGGTTGGTATGTGAATCTGGCTTCCTCGTTGACTTGGCTTGCCCGGTCGCAAATAAGGGAATCACGTGATCCCAGGACCCGGCAATCTGTCATAAAGCTGAACCTTTTATGTTCATGGGGATGCTGCAATGGCCGTAAGTGTGAAAAACGGTCATAAGTCGCTTTTCCAGTGCTGCTGTGACGTCAAAGGGTCACTAAATGAACCGTTGTAAATTGAGGACTTCCTGTAATTTTTTTATTCTTCAAATCACCCTTTACTTGGGTTCACATTGTACCCTGAACTCTGAACCCGGGTTAATGAAACGTAACGCTTGCCTTCCCCTATGAAGTCATATCTCAGCTAACAAGCCATCATGTCTTCTGAACCCAACAAGCCCTGTTCACACAACCGACAGATGAACAGCCTTCCCCGGACCTGATTTCGCCTGGTGTGTGTATGTGTTTGTGCGAACGCAGCCAATGAAGGCCACTTACCGGAAGGGCAGGAATGAAGATCATCACATAAATGTGGGTTAATCTGCAAGAAAAAAAATGAACAACATTTTAATGGGATGGGAACAAAAAAAGGACACAGTGGGGGCGGACGGGACATAATAGCAGTCTTCCCGTATCTCAGGGGCTGCCCCAAAGAAGATTTGGGGGGTCAAGCTATTCTCCAAAGCATCTGAGGGTAGGACAAGAAGCAATGGGTGGAAACTCATCAAGGAGAGAAGCAACCTAGAAATAAGGAGAAACTTCCTGACAGTGAGGACAATCAACCAGCGGAACTGCTTGCCACCAGAAGTTGAGGGCGGTTTTTATGAAGAGACTGGATGTCAGCATTTCACGCTGCACTTACTCTAATGCGGACATAAGGAGGAGAAGCAGAGGCATCTGGAAAGGGACGTTTGACTCGTCACCTACTTATTTTCCCTGGAGAGAAGATCACCTAAGACAGTGTTTCTCAGCCTTGGTAGCTTGAAGATGGGTGGACTTCAACTCCCAGAATCCCCCAGCCAGAAACGCTGGCTGGGGAATTCTGGGAGTTGAAGTCCACCCATCTTCAACCTACCAAGGCTGAGAAACACTGACCTAGGAGATGGGATGGGAGGGGGGAAATTCCTTTGAGTGGGAGCAGTAGATTAGGGGCAGAGTGACTGGGAAGATGGCCAATGAGTGCAGAGGAGTGGGGAGAGGAAAAGGAGGGTTTTGTTCTGAGGAAGCCAGAGTTGGCTGCGATGAGTCGGAGTTAGAACGTTCGTGCTTAATAAATAAAGAGTTTTTTTTTTCCATCAAAGACTTTGTTTGAAATGCAATTTATTAGAGACGACTTCGAAACCTGACACTGGGCAGCCATATGTCTAGAATGATATAGGGCTGTGATGGCGAACCTATGGCTCGCGTGCCACAGGTGGCATATGGAGCCATACCTGTGGGCACGCAAGCGTTGCCTTAGCTCAGTTGCAATGCCCATGAATGTACCGGCCAGCTGATTTTCGGGCCTTCCGGGTCGACCGGAAGCCTCTGTGGGAATGAGGAAGGCCGTTTTCACCCTCCCCAGGCTCCAAGAAAGCCTCTGGAGCCTGGGGAGGGCGAAAAATAGGGCCCAAAGTGCCATTATGTGCCAAAAGTGAGGGGAGCGCGCATGCGCAGGGGGCGGGGGGGGGCATTGAATTATGGGTGTGGGCACATGTGCGCGCAACCCCCTGGGCTCCCCCAGCTTTTGGCATGCAATGGCAAAAAGGCTAGCTTATACAAGTGTGCGTCTTATACTCCAAAAAATACGGTAAATCGCTTGAAAAAATCTATTCTAGTCTCCCTTTATTTCTTTATGTATATGCATGTATGTGCTTGTAATACACACTCTCTCTCTCTCACACACACACACACACACATAAAACTCTTGTTCCAAAGACAAGCCCAAATATTGGAAGCCTTCCTTTCTCGATGCCCAGCCTCCAGCCCTCAAAAGATAGACTGCCCCCTTTCACTGGAGTTTCTCTGGCAAGACAAAATTGTGTTGTCCTTGTTTTGTTTTTTTTTAAGGAAAAGAAATTTAAGGATCTGCTGTTAACTCCTTCTTTCCCTAAAAAAAACACAAAAAATGTAGGTTTTTCCGATGTGAAGATGAACTTTTGACCGAAAAAATATAGTTTGAAACGAAGAAGAGATTAATAAAAAAACAAAAAAACAGGAATGAGAGAAGAAGAGGGGAAAAAAAGGGAAGGAAAAAAAAGACGGTTGTGTCGCGGTTACACAAGAGCAAGATGTGTTTTTGGAACACAAGGCATCCTTTCCTAATTTTTAAAAAAGCAAAAATAATCCTGCCGGCATGAAATAGAAGAATCTGTGACGTTAAAGCAGTTCTTTTTGTCCATTTTTCTTTCCGGTGCCCCACCCAAAAGGAGGAAATTAAAGAGTTGGTTTAATTGAGTCGATTGCTTAATTTGATCTCGACGGGTTTGTCCTTTGTGTGCGTGCGGGTTGAAAGTAGTGTTATCATAAACCAGCTTATGGGTCATCCCCGACTTACGCCCACAACGGAGCTCAAAACGCCCGTCGCCGAGACATTTATGAAGTGAATTTTGCCTCGTTTTGCAACGTTTCTTGCCACCGTCGTTAAGTGAGTCACTGCAGTTGTTAAGCGAGTCACACGGTCGTTCAGGGAATCTGGCCCCCTCTATTGACTTGGCTTGTCAGAAGGTTGCAAATGGGGATCGCGTGAGCCCGGGACACGTGGCGACCGTCGTAAATATGAGCCAGTTGCCAAGCATTTTGGATTTTGATTATGTGACCCTGGGGAATGCTGCAACGGTTGTTAAGTGTGGAAAACGGTCAGAAGTCAGTTTTTTTCACTTAACGTCGTAACATGGAACCTTAAGTGAACGGTCATACGTCAAGAACTTTCTGTAATCCACCATCGCTTGAAATACTCCATTTTTTTTTTTCTGGAAAAGAGTTATTCTATTATTTGGGGGGGGGTGGCCTCAAAAAACAGATATTCCCTTGCCTTTTTTGATCTCTCTCCCCCATGGATGACCATGGTTTGTTAGGTGTATAACCTGGTTTGTTATCCACTGCAATATTTGAGGCAGCCATAGGGAACTGAAGCACAAATAGTCCTCAACTTACGACCACAATTGAGACCAGAATCGCTGTTCTTAAGCGAGACGGTTGTTAAGTAAGTCGCACCCAATTTTAGGGCTTACATCATAAAACAGCTCCTACCCTCAAAACGACACTATAGAGCATTGCACACCAGAAAAACTGGACACAAGGACAGTTTTTTTCTTTTATGCACACTGAGAGCATATGCAGCAAGACACACTTGGCCAATAAAAAATTCTATTCTATTCTATTCTATTCTATTCTATTCTATTCTATTCTATTCTATTCTATTCTACTCTACTCTACTCTACTCTACTCTACTCTACTCTACTCTACTCTACTCTACTCTACTCTACTCCATTCCATTCCATTCCATTCCACCTATTCTATTCTATTCTATTCTATTCTATTCTATTCTATTCTATTCTATTCTATTCTATTCTATTCTATTCTATTCTATTCTATTATTTTCCATTCCATTCCATTCCATTCCATTCTCTTTCTTATTCTCCTCTTCTATTTCTTATTCTATTATCTTTCCTATTCTATTCTATTCTATTCTATTCTATTCTATTCTATTCTATTCTATTCTATTCTATTCTATTCTATTCTATTCTATTCTATTCCATTCCATTCCATTCCATTCTTCTATTCTGTTCTGTTCTATTCTATTCTATTCTATTCTATTCTATTCTATTCTATTCTATTCTATTCTATTCTATTCTATTCTATTCTATTCTATTCTATTCTATTCTATTCTATTCTTATTCTATTCTATTTTCCATTCCATTCCATTCTCTTTCTTATTCTCTTCTCTTCTATTTCTTATTCTATTATCTTTCTTATTCTATTCTATTCTATTCTATTCTATTCTATTCTATTCTATTCTATTCTATTCTATTCTATTCTATTCTATTCTATTCTATTCTATTCTATTCCTTATTCTCTTCTCTTCTATTTTCCATTCCATTCCATTCTCTTTCTTATTCTCTTCTCTTCTATTTCTTATTCTATTATCTTTCTTATTCTATTCTATTCTATTCTATTCTATTCTATTCTATTCTATTCTATTCTATTCTATTCCTTATTCTCTTCTCTTCTATTTTCCATTCCATTCCATTCTCTTTCTTATTCTCTTCTCTTCTATTTCTTATTCTATTATCTTTCTTATTCTATTCTATTCTATTCTATTCTATTCTATTCTATTCTATTCTAATTCTATTCTTTCTTATTCTCTTCTCTTCTATTTCTTATTCTATTATCTTTCTTATTCTATTCTATTATTCTATTCTATTCTATTCTCTTTCTTATTCTCTTCTCTTCTATTTCTTATTCTCTTCTATTCTCTTTCTTATTCTATTATCTTTCTTATTCTATTCTATTCTATTCTATTCTATTCTATTCTATTCTATTCTATTCTATTCTATTCTATTCTATTCTATTCTATTCCATGCCATTCCATGCCATTCCATTCCATTCCATTCCATTCCATTCTCTTCTTATTCTCCTCTTCTCTTCCATTCCATTCTCTTCTTTCTTATTCTCCTCTCCTCTCCTCTATTCTATTCTATTCTATTCTATTCTATTCTATTCTATTCTATTCTATTCTATTCTATTCTATTCTATTCTATTCTATTCTACTCTACTCTACTCTACTCTACTCTACTCTACTCTAACTCCACCTATTCTATTCTATTCTATTCTATTCTATTCTATTCTATTCTATTCTATTCTATTCTATTCTATTCTATTCTATTCTATTCTATTCTATTCTATTCTCTTTCCATTCCATTCTCTTTCTTATTCTCTTCTCTTCTCTTCTATTTCTTATTCTATTATCTTTCTTATTCTATTCTATTCCCCATTCAAAAAAAAAATAAGAAGAATTTTTAGGGTTGAAAATCCGGCTATGGATTTGCACCAGGGCTGCTATTCAGCAGGTTCTGACAGATTCCGGAGAACCGGTAGCGGAAATTTTGAGTAGTTCCGAGAACTGGTAAATACCACCTCTGGCTGGCCCCAGAGTGGGGTTGGAATGGAGATTTTGCATTATCCTTCCCCTGCCACTCCCACCAAGCCATGCCATGCTCACAGAACCGCTAGTAAAAAAAAAATGGAATTGCCCCATTGATTTGCACCGATTCGCAAACGGAGAGGCGCCCTTTTTTTGCCGTTTTTCTCGATCTGTTTTGCGGGGTTAAAGACCGATTCAAAACGTCAGGGACTAGCAACATGACTCCCAGCTGCAAATAGATGAGTTCCGGCACAGGCTGTCAAAGCAACTGGGTCACTGCACCCGAAGGGATTGCAGTGTGCGTGTCTGCACAAGGCCGGGCATTGGCACACAGTCGCCCGTTTAAGCATGCCAACCTGGAGACTTCGGGATCCTGTCGGAAAAGCAGCAAGATCCTCTCGGTGTTAAGGAAAAGGGCCCAGCAGGGAAAGCAGAAAAGGAGAAGGATTAGAATGCCACGTTGCAGGATGGTGCCGACTCTCTTCACGTTCTTACTCCCGTAAGTCTGGGAGAGAGAGGGAGAGAGAGAGAGAGAGAGAGAGAGAGAGAATAAAATTAAAAAGTACAATATAAAATAAAATAAAATAGAATAGAATAAAAAATAAAATAAAATAAAATAAAATAAATAAAATAATAAAAAATAGAATAAAAAATAAAATAATAAAATAAAATAAAATAAAATAAAATAGGATAATAAAAAATAAAATAAAATAAATAAAATAATAAAATAAAATAAAATAGGATAATAAAAAATAAAATAAGATAATAAAAAATAAAATAAAATAAAATAGGATAGGATAATAAAAAATAAAATAAAATAAATAAAATAAAATAATAAAATAAAATAAAATAAAATAGGATAATAAAAAATAAAATAAAATAAATAATAAAATAAAATAAAATAGGATAATAAAAAATAAAACAGGATAATAAAAAATAAAATAATAAAATAAAATAAAATAGGATAATAAAAAATAATATAAAATAAATAATAAAATAAAATAAAATAGGATAATAAAAATAATATAAAATAAATAATAAAATAAAATAGGATAATAAAAAATAAAATAAGATAATAAAAAATAAAATAATAAAATACAATAAAATAGGATAATAAAAAATAAAATAAGATAATAAAAAATAAAATAATAAAATACAATAAAATAGGATAATAAAAAATAAAATAAAATAAAAAATAAAATAAAATAAATAAAATAAAATGAATAAAATAATAAAATAAAATAAAAATAAAATAGAATAAAAAAATAGAATAAAAAATAGAATAATAATAAAATAAAATAATAAAATAAAATAAAATAAAATAAAATAAAATAAAAAATAAAATAAATAAAATAAAATAATAAAATAAAATGTAAAATATATTATCCGTCACTTCCCTCAGGGCAACTAAGAAATCAGATTGTTATTACAGGCAGTCCTCAAGTTACAGCCATGACGGAGCCCAAAATTTACGTTGCTAAGTGAAACATTTGTGAAGTGAATTTTGCCCCGGTTTACAAATTTCCCGGCCACCGTTGTTAAGGGAATCATTGCATTTGTTAAGTAAATCACATGGTTGTTAAGTGAATCTGGCTTCCTCATTGACTTTGCTCGTCAGAAGGACACAAAAGGGGATCACATGACTCCGGGACTCTGCAACCGTCATAAATAGGAACCAGTTGCCAAGTGCCTACATTTTTGATCTCGTGACCGCTGAGATGCTTCAACGGTCATAAGTGTGAAAAACGGTCCCATGTCACTATTTTCAGTGCCGTCGTAACTTGGAGCAGTCACTAAATGAACTGTTACAAGTCGAGGACTACCTCTGTTCACCCACCAAAGGACCTCTGAGCAAAGAGCTGAGGAATTCGAGGACCACATGCTTAAATTTATACAAATTCTCTTCATTATTATTATTATTAATGATAATAATTATTATTAATTAAGCTTGTTCATTGATATGAGAGATGCAGAATCATAAGCAATATGAGGATCAGAGAAGGGCTTTTATTGCCCATGGTCATTAAACGAATCACCGCAGTTGTTAAGCGTAAGACACGGTACCTGTGACATGAGGGTGTCGCATACCGATGCCAAGCCGGTACCCACCGAAATGCCAACCACGTTGACGACCTTGAAAGGAGGGAACGGGAGAAAAGGAAAGGTCAACAGGAGATTTCCACTGAATTTGTCCACCATTCAGCCTCCAACACCGTCTTTCTCACCGGTGGCAATTTGAAGATGGGTGGGCTTCAACTCCCAGAATTCCTCAACCATCAATGCACGGAGGGTTGCAGAATTCTGGGTCCATCTGTCAAAGCATGCTGGGAGTGGAAGCCCACCCCTCTTAAAGCAGGCTGGCTGGGGGATTCTGGGAGTTGAAGTCCACCCCTCTTAAAGCAGGCTGGCTGGGGAATTCTGGGAGTGGAAGTCCACCCCTCTTAAAGCATTGTGGCTGGGGAATTCTGGGAGTGGAAGTCCACCCCTCTTAAAGCAGGCTGGCTGGGGGATTCTGGGAGTGGAAGTCCACCCCTCTTAAAGCAGGCTGGCTGGGGGATTCTGGGAGTGGAAGTCCACCCCTCTTAAAGCAGGCTGGCTGGGGAATTCTGGGAGTGGAAGTCCACCCCTCTTAAAGCATTCTGGCTGGGGAATTCTGGGAGTGGGAGTCCACCCCTCTTAAAGCAGGCTGGCTGGGGGATTCTGGGAGTGGAAGTCCACCCACCTTAAAGCATTCTGGCTGGGGGATTCTGGGAGTGGAAGTCCACCCGTCTTAAAGCAGGCTGGCTGGGGGATTCTGGGAGTGGAAGTCCACCCACCTTAAAGCATTCTGGATGGGGAATTCTGGGAGTGGGAGTCCACCCCTCTTAAAGCAGGCTGGCTGGGGGATTCTGGGAGTGGAAGTCCACCCACCTTAAAGCATTCTGGCTGGGGGATTCTGGGAGTGGAAGTCCACCCATCTTAAAGCAGGCTGGCTGGGGAATTCTGGGAGTGGAAGTCCACCCCTCTTAAACCATAGCTGGCTGGGGAATTCTGGGAGTGAAAGTCCACCCACCTTAAAGCATTCTGGCTGGGGGATTCTGGGAGTGGAAGTCCACCCGTCTTAAAGCAGGCTGGCTGGGGGATTCTGGGAGTGGAAGTCCACCCGTCTTAAACATTCTGGATGGGGAATTCTGGGAGTGGGAGTCCACCCCTCTTAAAGCAGGCTGGCTGGGGGATTCTGGGAGTGGAAGTCCACCCCTCTTAAACCATAGCTGGCTGGGGGATTCTGGGAGTGAAAGTCCACCCCTCTTAAAGCATTCTGGCTGGGGAATTCTGGGAGTGGAAGTCCACCCCTCTTAAAGCATTCTGGCTGGGGAATTCTGGGAGTGGAAGTCCACCCCTCTTAAAGCAGGCTGGCTGGGGGATTCTGGGAGTGGAAGTCCACCCCTCTTAAAGCAGGCTGGCTGGGGGATTCTGGGAGTGGAAGTCCACCCACCTTAAAGCATTCTGGCTGGGGGATTCTGGGAGTGGAAGTCCGCACACCCATGCACCAGTCAATAGTCAATCCTCACCTTCTCTAATTCTATCGGCGTGAGAGTGCTAAAAAATCTCTTTTCCTTCTTCGGCTAAGCGGGGATGTACCTACCGAGACTGCAAGGGTGACGGCATCCAGTTCCACCTTGCCCAGGTGGCCGCAGAAGATGGAGCTCACCACACTGATCAAGAAGCCCAGCAGTTGGGCTGTGAACTGGGGAGGAAATTCCAAAGTTAGTGGATCATCCTGAAAGTCATTTAAAGATTTACTTCTCAAAGTCTTCTTCTGAAAACCCCGCCCCTAACCACCTTGTCATTCTGAGTTTCCAATAATCTGCCATTTTTACTTCTGGTCTTTTACTTTCTGGTTTCAAATGTCATGGAAAATGATTCTTCAGCCAGAGGCTAACTTGCTAAAGTTCAACGAAAAGTGTCCAGATAGTTGTGGAAATACGGTGTATTTTCTAGTTGCTAAATTCAATACCCCAAGATGATATATAAACAAATATATAAGCAGATAGAAGGTTGGACGGAGAGATGGATGGATAGATGGATAAGGAGACAGACAGACAGATGCATATGTAGATAGATAGATAGATGATAGATAGATAGATAGATAGATAGATAGATAGATAGATAGATAGATAGATAGATGAGAGATTGATGGATGGATGGTGGGTGGATGTGTAACAGACAGACAGATGGATGGACAGGTAATTAATTATGTGAATGGATGGATACATAGATAGATGGACAGACAGATGGATAGATGGATAAGGAGACAGACAGATGTATATGTAGATAGATAGATAGATAGATAGATAGATAGATAGATAGATAGATAGATAGATAGATAGATGGATGTGTAACAGACAGATGGATGGATGGACAGGTGGATGGATACATAGAAGATGGACAGACAGATGGATAGATGGATAAGGAGACAGACACAATGTAGATAGATAGATAGATGGATGGATGGATGGTGGATGTGTAACAGACAGACGGATGGATGGACAGGTGGATGGATACATAGACAGATGGACAGACAGATGGATAGATGGATAAGGAGACAGACACATGTATATGTAGATAGATAGATAGATGGATGGATTGGATGGTGGATGTGTAAGACAGACGGATGGATGGATGGACAGGTGGATGGAGACAGATGTATATGTAGATAGATAGATAGATAGATAGATAGATAGATAGATAGATAGATAGATAGATAGATAGATAGATAGATAGATAGATGAGAGATAGATGGATGGATGGTGGGTGGATGTGTAACAGACAGACAGATGGATGGACAGGTGGATGGATACATAGACAGATGGACAGACAAATGGATAGATGGATAAGGAGACAGACAGATGTATATGTAGATAGATAGATAGATGGATGGATGGATGGATGGATGGTGGATGTGTAACAGACAGATGGATGGATGGACAGGTGGATGGATACATAGACAGATGGACAGACAGATGGATAGATGGATAAGGAGACAGACAGATGTATATGTAGATAGATAGATGATAGATAGATAGATAGATAGATAGATAGATAGATAGATAGATAGATAGAGATAGATAGATAGATAGATAGATAGATGGATGGATGGAGGGTGGATGTGTAACAGACAGACGGATGGATGGACAGGTAATTATGTCAATGGATGGATAGGGCGAGTAGATAGGTAGATACATGGATGGATGGATGGGGAATATATAGACAGAGAGACAAATGGACAGATGGATGGGTAAGTAGGTATATTATAGGTAGGTAGATGGTATGTAGATGGATGGATAGGTGCAGGGAAGGAGGGAAGGATAAAGGGGTGGATGCACGAATGCGTGGGTAGGTGGATACATGGATGGATGGATGTAGGGATATGTAGACAGAGAGATGGACGGACAGATGGGTAGGTAGGTAGATGGATGGATGGGTATGTAGCGGGATGGATAGGTGGATGGAAAGTACCGGACGTTTGGATGGCCTCTGGAGTCCGGGGAAGGCTGTTTTTGCCCTCCCAGAGACTCGAGGAAAGCCTCCAGAGCCTGGGGAGGGCGAAAACGCCACCCCACCCCCCACTGTGGTGCAGGAGGCCGAATAGGCCCCGCCCACCCAGCAACCGGACAGAGAAGCAGTTGCTAAAATGTTTCAATCCCACCCCTGCATGAATGGGTAGGTAGGTAGATACATGGGTGGATGGATGGATAGAGGAATAGACGGACAGATGACAGATGTTGCAAAATATGTTTGCTTCAGCCTATCAATCTGGCTCTGCAACGCTCCACACTCGCATGCACTACCTAAGAGTCACCTCCTGCCAATCAAAGCGAGCGTTCGACACACCGGGAGCTCTCTCTCTCTCTCCCCTTGCGGTCCGTAATCCTCCGAGCCAGACAAACACTCCTTGTGTCTTTTGGTCCCAAAGAGTTTGATCTGGCTCTCGGAACTTGGGAATGCAAACTTTGGCTTGGCGCGTTTTGTACTGAAGGGAAAGACTCCAAGATAAGCGACATCCACCTGGATTAAGCCGGTTTATGCAATCTCCACCCGGCGCGTTTATGTGAGCTATCCGATCTAGGTGCTGACCTTTCTCCCGGCTAAAGGGCGACACGGGGGAGTTACGAAAGGATTTTTTATCAAGGAGCCAAGGACAGAAAGTTAGAAAGCATCGTCCTATCTTCCAAAGCACCTGAGGGCAGGGCAAGAAGCGACGGAAGCAACGTGGAACTAAGGAGAAGCTTCCTGACAGTTAGAACAGTTAACCAGTGGAACTGCTTGCCACCAGAAGTTGGGTGCTTCATCACTGAAGGTTTTTAAGAAGAGACTGGACAGCCATCTGTCTGGAATGGAATAGGTCTCCTGCTGGAACAGGGGGCTAGACTAGAAGACCTCCAAGGTCCCTTCCAGCTCCTCTTCTCTTCTCTTCCCTTCTCTCCCCTCCCTTCTTTCTCTTCTCTTCTCTTCTCTTCTCTTCTCTTCTCTTCTCTTCTCTTCTCTTCTCTTCTCTTCTCTCCACTCCCTCCCCTCCCCTCCCTTCCTCTCACCTCCCTTCTTTCCCTTCCCTTCCCTTCCACTCGCTTCTTTCTCTTCTCTTCTCCTCTTCCCTTCCCTTCTCTCCCTTCTTTCTCTTCTCTTCTCCTCTCCTCTTCCCTCCTCTCCCTTCTTTCTCTTCTCTTCTCTTCTCTTTTCTCTTCTCTTCTCTCTTCTCTTCTCTTCTCTTCTCTTCTCTTCTCTTCTCTTCTCTTCTCTTCTCTTCTCTTCTCTTCTCTTCTCTTCTCTTCTCTTCCCTTCCCTTCCCTTCCCTTCCCTTCCCTTCCCTTCCCTTCCCTTCCCTCCTCTCCTTCTTTCTCTTCTCTTCTCTTCTCTTCTCTTCTCTTCTCTTCTCTTCTCTTCTCTTCTCTTCTCTTCCCTTCCCTTCCCTTCCCTTCCCTTCCCTTCCCTTCTCTTTCCTCCCCTCCCCTCCCTTCCCACAACTTCTGAATACCAGAATAGTAACAGAATAACAAGAGTTGGAAGGGGCCTTAGAGGTCATCAAGTCCAGTCAAAGCAGGAGACCCTATACCAGGGATGCCGAACCTTTTTGCCGTCACGTGCCAAAAGCGGGGGGAATGCGGAGAGGTCGCGCGCACGTGTGCCCACACCCACAATTCAATGCGCCGCACCCCCCAGCGCATGTGTGCACGACCCCCGTGTGCTCCGCCCGCTTTTGGCACGGTGGGCCCTCCCGAGGCTGCAGAGCCTTTCTAGGAGCCTGGGGAGGGTGAAAACAGCCTTCTCCACCCTCCCGGAGGCACTCCGGAGCGCAGAAATGGCCCGTTTCCCAACTTCCGGTGGAAGAGAAAATGATGTTTTTCGCCCTCCCCAGGCTCCAGAGCCTTTCTAGGAGCCTGGGGAGGGCGAAAACAGCCTTCTCCACCCTCCCGGAGGCACTCCGGAGAGTAGAAATGGCCCGTTTCCCAACTCCTTCCCCAGAGCCTTTCTAGGAGCCTGGGGAGGGAGAAAACGGCCTGAAAAGGCTGAAAATTAGCTGGAGCTGAACTAGACCAATGCTTGCGTGCCCACAGATATGGCTCCATGTGCCTACACCATTTCTGACAGGTGGCAGTCCAATCTCTTCTTGAAAGCCTCCAGTGATGAAGCTCCCACAACTTCCGAAGGCAACTTCTGTTCCATGGGTTGATCGGTAGTAAAAGTATCTTTCCTCTAATGGAGTCAAGGGTCTTTCTTTCCTAGGGGAGTAAGCTGGGGCCAGCCTGACACTCCCTGTAGCCGGGATGGAAGGGATTTCGAATCGAACTAAGGCAAATCCAGGACAACCTTCCCCAAACTCAAATGCTCCAACTTCTGAAGCCAGACCTTCTCCTTCAAACCTAACAGGAATTTTTTTTTCTGCCTGGAGCAATATCTGGAAAATTTCAAGGCTGGATATTATCAGATGATGATCTACTGATTGGGAGTCAGATGCTTCTCATCCGGCAAGGGACAAAGGCCGGCTCAGTTGGGAATAGGGGATGTCCCCTTCTCCAGAACACCAAGAAATAACACAAACTCTCCGGCCGCCGGCGAAAGGAAAAGAGGAACACCAGTTGCTTGCACGTAAATCAAGGATTAAGCTCAGGGGACGGGTTGCAACTCGTTTAGTGATGCCCAAGGATACAAGCCAGCTTGAAATTTCCGGCTTCGAGTCGGAGGAAAAAGCTTGCCACAAATTCTAGGAAATTCCCCCAAAAAAGATTCCTGTTGGAAAACCCTGCCCAAATGGGGAATGGATTTATAAATGGAGGCGCATCGGGAAATTCCTTGTGGGGAGGGATACTGCCCAACAGATACAAGAGCTCGAAGAATGCCGATCGATAGTATTTCTCAGTCTTGGCAACTTAAAAACGGGTGGATTTCAACTAAAACTAAAACTAATTAAAGCAGGCTGGCTGGGGGATTCTGGGAGTGGAAGTCCACCCCTCTTAAAGGATGCTGGCCGGGGGATTCTGGGAGTGGAAGTCCACCCCTGTTAAAGCATGTTGGCTAGGGGATTCTGGGAATGGAAGTCCACCCCTCTTAAAGCATAGCTGGCTGGGGGATTCTGGGAGTGGAAGTTCACCCCTCTTAAAGCATGCTGGCTGGGGGATTCTGGGAGTGGAAGTCCACCCCTCTTAAAGCATGGCCGGCTGGGGAATTCTGGGAGTGGAAGTCCACCCCTCTTAAAGTACACTGGCTGGGGGATTCTGGGAGTGGAAGTCCATCCCACTTAAAGCATTCTGGCTGGGGGATTCTGGGAGTGGAAGTCCACCCCTCTTAAAGGATGCTGGCTGGGGGATTCTGGGAGTGGAAGTCCACCCCTCTTAAAGGATGCTGGCTGGGGAATTCTGGGAGTGGAAGTCCACTCCTCTTAAAGCATTCTGGCTGGGGAATTCTGGGAGTTGAAGTCCACCCCTTTTAAAGCATGCTGGCTGGGGGATTCTGGGAGTGGAAGTCCACCCCTCTTAAAGGATGCTGGCTGGGGAATTCTGGGAGTGGAAGTCCACCCCTCTTAAAGCATGCTGGCTGGGGAATTCTGGTAGTGGAAGTCCACCCCTCTTAAAGGATGCTGGCTGGGGAATTCTGGGAGTGGAAGTCCACCTCTCTTAAAGCATGGCTGGCTGGGGGATTCTGGGAGTGGAAGTCCACCCCTCTTAAAGCATGCTGGCTGGGGGATTCTGGGAGTGGAAGTCCACCCCTCTTAAAGCATGCTGGCTAGGGGATTCTGGAAGTGGAAGTCCATCCTTCTTAAAGCATTGCTGGCTGGGGAATTCTGGGAGCTGTACTCCAGATATCTTAAAATGTCTAATGTTGGGAAACATTGCACTTATGTGCAATTCGTTGTGAAGAAAAAGTTTTAAAAAGAACTTTTGAAAACTTGATGGAAACTTGCTTAAACTTAAAACATGTGAAAGATATACTAGTAAGTGTTTCAGATGAGGCTGTCTCACCCTTTTCTATTTCTATTTAATATCTTCCATCCCACCTGTCCACTTAAAAAGCACCAACTTTTCTAGCCCTTTTGTTTTTTAAATCCAAAGTGGCTGCAGAGGATGGGAATTGTAGTCCGAAAGTGACTAACTGAAGTAGGACTGAAGTATGGACTACGTACTTGGATTGCCCCAAATGTGAAGATGTTAATAAATTAATTAGTCTGGTGGTTAAGGCACCAGGATAGAAGATGGGAGATCATGAGTTTTAGTCCTGGTTTAGGCATGAAAGCCAGCCAGGTGATTGGGCCAATCACCAGGAGACTGTGAGTTCTAGTCCTGCCTTAGCCATGATTGATTGATTGATTGATTGATTTTATAATGCAATTTATACGCCGCCCTGTCTCCAAGGACTCAGGGTGGCTCACAGGGGTAAAAATGCATATTTCTCATTAAAACAATATAAAATTAAAAATCCAATTTAAAACAATTTAAAATTCATTAAGAACCCCCCCCCATCAGTCCAGACTGCGGAACAACCAGGTCCTCAAATCGCGGCGGAACGAGCGAAGGTCAGGAGCCATGCGGAGCTCCGAAGGAAGTTGGTTCCAGAGGGCGGGTGCGCCCACAGAAAAAGCTCTCCCCTGGGGGTCGCCAGCTGACACTGTCTGGCCGATGGCACTCTGTGGGAACACACCGGGCGATGGGGATTTGTCGCTGGCTGCAGGGGGTCCCACAAATATCCCGGGCCTCGGCCATGAAGGACTTTATAGGTGATAACCAGCACCTTGAACCTCACCCGAAGGGCAACCGATAACCAATGCAGGTCGCGTAGGAGGGGTGTAACACCCGCGCAGCCGTATTCTGCACTAGCTGAAGCCTTCGAGTGGTTTTCAAGGGCAGCCCCATGTAGAGAGCGTTGCAGTAGTCAAGACGGGAAGTGACCAGCCCATGAGTAACAGTGTGTAGGGCATCTTGGTCCAAGTAAGGGCACAACTGGCACACCAGGCGGACCTGGGCAAATGCCCTCCTGGCCACGGTCGTTATATGATCTTCCAGAGACAACCGTGAATCCAGGAGGACACCCAAGTTGCGAGCCCTATCCACAAGGGGTAACACCTCACCCCCGATGGTCAATGATGGAATATCTCGATCGGACCCAGATGCCGGTACCCACAGCCACTGGGTCTTGGCAGGGTTGAGTCGGAGCCTGTTCCTCCCCATCCAAGTCCGTACCGCTTCCAGGCAGCGGGACATCACGTCGAGGGCATCCCTGGGCTGGTTTGGGATGGATATAAAAAGCTGGGTATCATCAGCGTACCGATGATACCGTACCCCCAAACCACGGATGATCTTCCCAAGCGGCTTCCTATAGAGGTTGAACAGGAGAGGCCAGAGGACCGACCCCTGAGGCACCCCACGAGTGAGTGACCTCATAGCCGACCTCTGCCCCCCTGCCAACACCTCTTGCGTAGGGCCCGAGAGATAGGAGGAGAACCACCGTAGAACAGTGCTTCCCACTCCTAACCCCTGGAGCTGTTGCAACAAGATACCGCCAAAAGATCCAAGAGGATCAGAACAGAGGAGTATCCCGTCCCAAGCCCTCCAAAGATCATCCACCAGTGCGACCAATGCTGAATCCATGCTGTACCCCGGCCTGAAATCCGATTGGTATGGATCCAGGTAGTCTGTATCCTCCAGGACCAACGGGAGTTGCCGAATTATTCAGGCCTTTGGCATGAAAGCCAGCTGGGTGACTTCGACTCAGTCACTTTCTTCCAGCAAAGCCTACCCCACAGGGTTGTCGTTGTGCGGAAACTAGGATGAGGGAAGTGTGCTAGATACGCCAAAGGTGCTTTTTCAAGAGGCAACTAGACTTTCTGCTTTTTCTTTGAAGACGTTTTGCTTCTCACCTACGAAGCGTCTTCAGCTCTGTGTGTGCCAAATACATTTTCCGCCTTGAGTGATTTGTGAAAAAAAAACAATCAAAAGGCAAAATATGCAAATACATAAATAAAAGCATTTCTGTTTGGCAGCGGACTGAAGGGATTTTTTTTTAAAAAAAGGAAAAACAGCGCTATCTTTTGTAGGAACCCTGATTTACGACGGGCCAATGTTTGTCTTGTAATTCTTCCCGAAAGAGGGCCTCTGAGCTGAAAGAAAATGAATGGACGGAGGGAGGGAGGGAGAAATAAGAAACAAAAGAGTCATAAAAAGAAACTTTGGCCTTCTTTTTTTCACTCGATCAAGGTTTCCATTCTCAGCTCAACGTGGGCAGAGCCCAGAAGCTTATGTGAGTAATAAGGACAAAAATCCAAGAAACAGCCTGTAAAACTAAAATTATGCCAGAAAAAAAAGCAAGATAGTCAAAAAATCAGAAGGAGCCTCAAAAGCAGGGGTGAAATCCAGCAGATTCTGACAGATTCTGACGAACTGGTAGCGGAAATTTTGACCAGTTCGGAGAACCGGCAAATACCACCTCTGACTGGCCCCAGAGTGGGGTGGGAATGGAGATTTTGCAATATCCTTCCCCCAGGAGTGGAGATTTTGCAGTATCCTTTCCCTGCCACGCCCACCAAGCCACGCCCACAGAACCGGTAGTAAAAAAATTTGGATTTCACCGCTGCTCCCTTTTCCCGCTCACTTACAGATAGTCCTTGATTTACAACCATTCATTTAGCGATCGTTCAACGTTGCGACGTCCACTTTAAAAAGGGACTTTTTCACACTTACGACCGCTCCGGCATCCCCGCGGTCACGTGATAAAAAATTCAGACGCGTTCCTATTTATGACGGTCACAGTGTCCCGGGGTCACGTGATCCCCCTTTGCGATCGTCGGACCAGCAAAGGCCACAGGGACGCCAGATTCACTTAACAACCATGTTAGTAACTGCAGCGATTCACTTAACAACGGTGGCAAGAAAGGCCGCAAAATGAGGGGAAAACTCACTTAACGCCTGTCTCGCTTAGCAAAAAAAAATGTGGGGCTCGATTGCGGTCGTAAGCCAAGGACTACCTGTGATCAACTTAACTCCATCTTTTTAACATTCTTCCTTCTAGTGTTGGGTAAGGCGTGGTAGACTGCCTTGAGACATAGAGGTTCTTTTCAGCCATCCAAGGAAAAGCCCTGTCCCTAATCTCTTGTCCATTCCACTCTCCAGCCTGGGGGAAGGACCATTCAATCATTCAACTTCTAGAATTTATAAGATTATAGAATTGTAGGACTGGAGGGGACCTCAGAGGTCCTCTAATCCAACCCCCTCCCTGTCCAAATCAGGAGCCCTTATACCAGGGATCAGCAACCCGCAGCTCTGGAGCCGCATGTGGCTCTTTCCCCCCTCTGCTGCAGCTCCGTCACTCAAAATATGCGTCACAACCGCCAATGTGTGACACCCACCGGCACGCGATGTATTGTGCTTTTCAACCCCCGGTAGGCCAACCATGGATAAATCCAAGAAAAGAAAAGTTTCGGAAGAAAACAGAACGTTTAATTCAATGACATAGGCTAGTTTTGTGGCCGCTCAAGAAATAGTCAGGCACTAGAAACGTTTTGTGGCTCCCGGTGTTTTCTTTTCTGTGGGAAACGGGTCCAAATGGCTCTTTGAGTGTTTTAAGGTTGCCGACTCCTGCCTTATACCCTCCTGTCCAATCAGAAGGTTGTATCTCTTCCCTTTGACACCTTCTGGGGTCTAGACCCCGTATTTTTTGGGTGGAGAGGGGCTGGGGAGGGGGTAGAAGAAGGTGGGGTCTGTTTCTGGTAACCAGCCAGCAAACGGGGGGTGGGGAGGGGGGGGTTAGAGGTGTAAAACTCTGTTAAAGCCTGTGCATACAGAGCTTATTTCTGTATTTGCTAACTCAGGGGTCTGCAACCTTAAACACTCAAAAGAGCCATTTGGACCCGTTTCCCACAGAAAAGAAAACACCGGGAGCCACAAAACCCTTCCCGTGCCTATTTCCCGAGCGGCCACAGAACTAGCATATATAGTTGAATTAAATGTTCTGTTTTCTTCTGAAATTTTTCTTTTCTTGGATTTATCCATGGTTGGCTGACCGGGGGTTGAAAAGCTCAATAAATCGCGTCTCGGCAGGTGTCGCATATTGGCGGTTGTGATGCTTATTTTGAGTGACAGGGAGCATATTTTGAGTGACAGGGAGCCGCAGAAGAGAGGTGAAAGAGCTACCTCTGTGCTAACTCAACAGTCCAAAGAAATAACAGCGTCGCCTTGAATAATTCATTCATTCATTCATTCATTCATTCATTCATTCATTCATTCACTCATTTATTGGAAAGGGGGCTGTTTAATTAATTTGTTTGCCACGTGGCTAGTCCTCAACTTACAACACTTAGTGACCGTTCAGAGTTACAACGGCACTGAAAAAAAGCGACGTATGCTCATTTTTCACACTTAACGACCGTTGCAGCGTTCCTCCGGGGTCAGGTGATTTACATTCGGATGTTTGACAACGGACGCACATTTATGACGATCGCTGCGTCCCCCAGGGGCTCCCGCGGGATTCCCCTTTCGCGAACCTTCTGACAAGCCAAGCCAACGGGGAAGCTGGATTCGCTTAACAACGGTGTGACTGGGTTAACAACCGCCGTGATTCGTTTTAACGACTGAGGGAAGAAAAGTCGTAAAATGGGGCAAAACGAATCTCTCACTTAGCAGACAGACATTTTAAGTTGAAGACTGCCTGTACTCAGTGGTGGGATTCAGCCGATTTGTGCAAAACGGGCCCGTTTTTGCTCCGAGGGGGGGGGTACAGGAGGCCGAGTGCTGCCTGTCACACCCCCTGGCCACGCCCACCATGGCCACGCCCATCCCGCTGGTCATTACGGCAGAGAACCAGCTGTTAAATTATTTGAATCCCACCACTGCCTGTACTCAGAAAAAGTGGGTGCACAGAATCACCCCCAAAATATCCGGTCCCCTAACCCTAACAAACCCCACTCGGGTGGATCAAGAGGTGATCAATTCTGCCCTCCTTCCTCAAACTTAATTTTTCTATTATTATTTTTTTAAAAAAAACAACTTTCCCCCCCTGCTTTTCGCACCAGCCTTCGGTGCACCCCAAATTTCTGGCTCTCCTTTCTCCCCGCCCCACCCCATCCTTTTAACTCCTTGTTCTGCGTTCACACAACCTTCCCAGCCAAAAGAGAAAACGATCCAGTCTGCAGATCCACTCGGCTTGGAAAGCATTTGGCTTCCTGCCAGCTAAGTCACCACCCCAATTGACTCTCGGGGTTCATATAAAGGATCCTCATATATCAATTACCGACAGATCCAGGAGAATTTAGGGGCTTTCTCTGCACAACAACGGCAGCTACTGACTGGATCTCCAAACTCGACATTAAACTTTGAAATGCTATTTCTGTTTTCCTTTTAGGTTTTCTTACTGCTTTTTTAAAATTGTTTTTAACCTGTAAAAATGAAGTGTTTTAATACTGTGTGTGACCAGCCATACGCTGAATAAATAAATAATTGACAGAAATGGGAGAGGAAAGGGTGGGGCAGGAGTGTGTCCATTCACATGACCTAGAGCTAAAATGGTGAGACTTTAGTTCTCACATTTATTTGGCCCCTCATGAATGAAAGAACTAAAACAAAAGAGGATGCCTTGATTTCCATTCCAGCAAAAACAAACAAGTTTAATCTGCCTGGTTGTGTGAACGAAGGAACTAAGCTAAAATGGAGAGAATTTAATTTCCTTCCAGCTGAAATAAATGTGTATAATCCGGCAGGTCGTGTGAACGAACGAACTAAGCTAAAACGGGCGAGTTTATTTCCCTCCCATCTGAAATAAACGTGTCCAATCCAGTGGCTGGTGTGAACGAAGCAAGATTAAATAGGCTGAATTTATCCCCCTTCCAGCCCCAATTAACATGTGAACGAACCAAGAAAAAACCGGGGTGAGTTTCTTCCCGTCCCAACCCCAATTAACACGTGTAGAATCCGGCGGGTCGTGTGAACGAAGTTAGAAAAAAACGGGGTGTGTTTATTCCCCTTCCAATCCCAATTAACAGTGTATAATCCGGCGGGTCGTGTGAACGAAGTTAGAAAAAACCGGGGAGAGTTTATTCCCTTTCCAACCCCAATTAACACGTGTAGAATCCGGCGGATCGTGTGAACGAACCAAGAAAAAACCGGGGAGAGTTTATTCCCCTTCCAACCCCAATTAACACGTGTAGAATCCGGCGGGTCGTGTGAACGAAGTTAGAAAAAACCGGGGAGAGTTTATTCCCCTTCCAACCCCAATTAACACGTGTAGAATCCGGCGGGTCGTGTGAACGAAGTTAGAAAAAACCGGGGAGAGTTTATTCCCCTTCCAACCCCAATTAACACGTGTAGAATCCAGCGTGAACAAAGGCACTGGAGCCCTTCCCTTCCCTTCCCCGATCCCTGCTTACCACGGGCCCTCCGATCTTGATCAGCTCCCGGGCTTCCTGCCAAGCGCCGACGGGCAGAAGGCGGCGGAGGCTGCGGGCGCAACGGGAAGCCGAGAGCGGCGGCGGGGAAGGCGGGCGACTCCGAGCCGGCTCCTCCATCACGATCTCGGCGGGGGCCCTTCGGCCATGGGCGGTGGAAGGGGAAGCGCCCAACGGCCGAGCCGCCCAACCGGCCCCAGCCGGCAGGAGAAGGAGCGGCGGCGGCTGCAGCGGCTCCGGCGGCCACGTGAAGCCAGGAGAGCAGGGGGCGTGGCCTGGGGGGAATCCCCGCCGCTATTGGGTGGGACGCGCTGTGACGCGGGCGCCAAGAGGGGGCGCGGGGGGGCTTGCCCCGCCCACTCCCCCAAAGGCTGGGCTTCCCCTGGGTGGGCGCGGGACACACCACACACACACACACACACACACACACACACACACACACACACACACCTCCTCTGAATGCACATTGGGATGGACAGATAGATAGACAGACAGACAGATATGGATAGAAGAGAGAGAGAGAGAGAGAGAGAGAGAGAGAGAGATAGATAGATAGATAGATGATAGATAGATAGATAGATAGATAGCTAGATAGATGATAGATATAGATAGACAGACAGACAGACAGACAGACAGACACATATGGATAGAAGAGAGAGAGAGGGAGAGATAGAAGATAGATAGGTAGGTAGGTAGGTAGGTAGATAGACAGACAGACAGACAGACAGACAAGTAGATAGATATGAAGAGATAGATAGATAGATAGATAGATAGATAGATAGATAGATAGATAGATAGATAGATAGATAGATAGATAGATAGATATGGATAGAAGAGAGATAGATGATGGATGGATGGGTGGGTGGATGGATGGATGGATGGATGGATAGATAGATAGATAGATAGATAGATAGATAGATAGATAGATAGATAGATAGATAGATAGATAGATAGATAGATAGATAGATAGATGATAGATAGATAGATGATAGATAGATAGATAGATAGATAGATAGATAGATAGATAGATAGATAGATAGATAGATGGATATGGATAGAAGAGAGATAGATGATGGATGGATGGTTAGATAGATAGATAGATAGATAGATAGATAGATAGATAGATAGATAGACAGACAGACAGACAGACAGACAGACAGACAGAGACAGACAGACAGACAGACAGACAGACAGACAGACAGATAGATAGATAGATATGGATAGAAGAGAGATAGATAGATAGATAGATAGATAGATAGATAGATAGATGATAGATAGATAGATAGACAGACAGACAGACAGACAGATGATAGATAGATAGATAGATAGATAGATAGATAGATAGATAGATGGATCGATAGATCGATAGATATGGATAGAAGAGAGAGATGGATGGATGGATGGATGGATAGATAGATAGATAGATAGATAGATAGATAGATAGATAGATAGATAGATAGATAGAGAGATAGAGAGATAGAGAGATAGATAGATATGGATAGAAGATAGATAGATAGATAGATAGATAGATAGATGATAGATAGATAGATAGATAGATAGATGATAGATAGATAGATAGATAGATAGATAGATAGATAAATATGGATAGAAGAGAGAGATAGATGATGGATGGATGGATAGATAGATAGATAGATATGGATAGAAGATAGATAGATGGATAGAAGAGAGATATAGATAGATAGATAGATAGATAGATAGATAGATAGATAGATAGATAGATAGATAGATAGATAGATAGATGATGGATAGATAGATAGATAGATAGATAGATAGATAGATAGATAGATAGATGATGGATAGATAGATAGATAGATAGATAGATAGATAGATAGATAGATAGATAGATATGGATAGAAGATAGATAGATGGATAGAAGAGAGATATAGATAGATAGATAGATAGATAGATAGATAGATAGATAGATAGATAGATAGATAGATAGATAGATAGATAGATAGATAGATAGATAGATAGATAGATAGATATGGGTAGAAGAGAGCTAGCTAGATAGACAGACCGATAGATATAGGGATGAATGGATACAGATGATATAGATGGATGGATGGATAGATAGATACCCTGTTTCCCCGAAAATAAGACATCCCCTGATAATAAGCCCAATCAGGCTTTTGAGCACCGGCGCTAAAATAAGCCTCCCCCGAAAATATTTAAATGCAGAGCTGGAAATCAGGCAAGATGGCAAGATGGCCTTGTTTTTGTAAGTTTGCTAAATGGTTGTAAGTCGAGGATTGCCTATAGCGTCCTTTCTCCTTGAGTCTTCTTTTTCTTAGCTTTCTTGTATACCTTTTCACTTCATCTTTTACCGCCAATTTCTAATAAAAATTACATATACTCAAAAAAAAAACAAGGCTGGACAAGAAACTCCATCTGTCTTTCTCCGATAAAGCTTCATTGTCCATCCGCAAAGGTCAGGGCTGCCAGACCAGAGTTACTACACCTTGGAGTTGCAAATATTTGCTCCGTCATCTGTGCTTAACTCAGGGGATGCCCCCACATCCACAAGCCCAGCTTAGGTTTATTCATTTCCTGCACACAGTCCGTTTTTCAGCCCCTTTTAGATTCGTGGCTCTCCCTGAACTTAATCCTGTGTGTGTGTGTGTGTGTGTGTGTGTGTGTGTGTGTGTACTAGCTGGAGGGACGCGGTGACTCAGTGGCTAAGACACTGAGCTTGTCGATCAAAAGGTCGGCAGTTCAGCGGTTCGAATCCCTGGTGCCGCGTAACGGAGTGAGCTCCCGTGACTTGTCCCAGCTTCTGCCAACCTAGCAGTTCGAAAGCAGGTAAAAAATGCAAGTAGAAAAATAGGGGGCCCCTTTGGTGGGAACGGAACAATGTTCCGTGCGCCTTTGGCATTGAGTCATGCCGGCCACATGACCACGGAGACATCTTCAGACAGTGCTGGCTCTTCGGCTTTGAAACGGAGATGAAATGGACCCCCTAGAGCCAGGAATGACTAGGGCATATGTGTAAGGGGAACCTTTACCTTTACCTTACATACTAGCTGATAACCCGGCATTGCCCAGGTTATATTTATTTATACACAGACACACAAACACACCGAGGGGTGTAAGGGGTATCTTACCTCCAGAATATTTTTTTCCACAGAGTAAGTCATCTGTATACAAAATTTGGTTGAAATTGCTCGAGGCGTTCCAGAGTTATGCTGGAACATGCACGCAGAAACTCACACATCCCTAGGGGCTGCTACGGGTGTCTTACCCTCACAGTATTTGTTTCCAGGTAGTAAGTCATCTGTGTACCTTCCCACCAAAGATGGTCCCTATTTTTCTACTTGCATTTTTTACCTGCTTTCGAACTGCTAGGTTGGCAGAAGCTGGGGCAAGTCACGGGAGCTCACCCCGTTTACGCGGCGCTAGGGATTCAAACCACTGAACTGCCGACCTTTCGATCGACAAACTCAGAATCTTAGCCACTGAGCCACCGCGCCCCTCTCTGGTAATATGCGTTGCTTTTTCATTTGTTTCTAACCCAAGTACGTATTTTAGTCCAGTATTTTATTTTTATTTTTTTTTGCCTTTGGGCATGTCCCTGAAACTTAATCCGAATGTCCATTTCTGACCCCGGTACGATAAGAATATTTGAATTTTTATCTCTTTCGTATCTAGAATTGCAAAAGACATATCACTTCAACGATAGGATTAAATTCTTTCACGTTCACAACCCTGATATATGATTTATTTATTTTTTGCGTTTGCAAAAGACGTCAAAGACAAAAATGATCCCTGCTAGCAATGGAGAGGTCTTGGAGACCCAAATGACCAGACTCAAATCATCATCTCTTATTATCCTTTTAAAATATATATATAAATACTCCTCAACCGCAGTTGAGACCATAATTTCCATTGCTCTCCAGAGTGATCTCTGCCCAGCCTGGCCCTTCATGTCTCCCAATGGGCAATCATTTCTGTTGTAAATGAGTCCTTCCTCTTCCTCCTCCTCCTTCTTCTTCCCCTTCTCTTTCTCCTCCTATTCTTTCTCTCCTTCTTCTTTCCACTTCCTCTTCCTCCTCCTCCTCTTCTTCTTCTCCCTCTCCTTCTTCTTTCTCTTTCTCCTCTTCTTCTTCTTCTCCTCCTCTTCCTCCTCCTATTCTTCCTCTCCTTCTTTCCCTGCTCCTCCTCTTCTTCTCCTCCTTCTTCTTTCCTCTTCCTCCTCCTCTTCCCCTTCTTCTTCTTCTCCCTCTTTTTCTTCCTCCTCCCCCTCCTCCCCCTCCTCCTCCCCCTCCTCCCCCTCCTCCCCCTCCTCCTCCTCCTCCTCCTCCTCCTCCTCCTCTTCTTCTTCTTCTTCTTCCTCTTCTCATTCTTCTTTCTTCTCCTCCTTTTCTTCCTCTTTTTTCACTGCTCATCTTCTTCTCCTCCTCCTTCTTCTTTCCTCTTCCTCCTCCTCCTCCCCTTCTTCTTCTTCTCCCTCTTTTTCTTCCTCCTCCCCCTCCTCCTCCCCCTCCTCCTCCTCCTCCTCCTCCTCCTCCTCTTCTTCTTCTTCTTCTTCTTCTTCTTCTTCTTCTTCTTCTTCTTCTTCCTCTTCTCATTCTTCTTTCTTCTCCTCCTTTTCTTCCTCTTTTTTCACTGCTCATCTTCTTCTTCTTCTTCTCATTCTCATTCCTCTTCCTCCTCCTCCTCCTAGTCTTCTCCTTCTCCTTTCTCTTTCTCCTCTCCTTCTTCTTTCTCCTTCTCCTTCTCCTTCTTCTTTCTCTTTCTCCTTTTCCTTTCTCCTTCTCCTTCTCCTTCGCCTTTCTCCTTCTCCTTCTCCTTCTCCTCCTTCTTTCTCCTCTCCTTCTTCTTTCTCCTTCTCCCTTTTTCTCCTTCTTCTTTCCCCTTCTCCTTCTCCTTCTCCTTTCTCTTTCTCCTTCTTCTTTCTCCTTCTCCTTTCTTCTTCTCCTTCTCCTTCTTCTTTCTCTTTCTCTTTCTCCTTTTCCTTTCTCCTTCTCCTTCTCCTTCTCCTTCTTCTTTCTCCTTCTCCTGCTCCTCCTTCTTCTTTCTCCTTCTCCTGCTCCTTCTTCTTTCTCTTTCTCTTTCTCTTTCTCCTTTTCCTTTCTCCTTCTCCTTCTCCTTCTCCTTCTCCTTTCTCCTTCTCCTTCTCCTTCTTCTTTCTCCTTCTCCCTTTTTCTCCTTCTTCTTTCCCCTTCTCCTTCTCCTTCTCCTTCTCCTTCTCCTTTCTCCTTCTCCTTTCTCCTTCTCCTTTCTTCTTCTCCTTCTCCTTCTTCTTTCTCTTTCTCTTTCTCCTTTTCCTTTCTCCTTCTCCTTCTCCTTCTCCTTCTTCTTTCTCCTTCTCCTGCTCCTTCTCCTTCTTCTTTCTCCTTCTCCTGCTCCTTCTTCTTTCTCTTTCTCCTTTTCCTTTCTCCTTCTCCTTCTCCTTCTCCTTCTTCTTTCTCCTTCTCCTTCTCCTTCTTCTTTCTCCTTCTCCTGCTCCTTCTCCTTTCTCCTCTCCTTCTTCTTTCTCCTTCTCCCTTTTTCTCCTTCTTCTTTCCCCTTCTCCTTCTCCTTCTCCTTCTTCTTTCTCTTTCTCCTTCTTCTTTCTCCTTCTTCTTTCTCCTTCTTCTTTCTCCTCCTCCCCCCCTCCCCCTCCCCTCCCCCTCCTCTTCTTCTCCTTCTCCTTCCCCTTCTCCTTCTCCTTCTCCTTCTCCTTCTCCTTCTCCTTCTCCTTCTCCTTCTCCTTCTCCTTCTCCTTCTCCTTCTCCTTCTTCGTTCTCCTTCTCCTTCTTCTTTCTCTTTCTCTTTCTCCTTTTCCTTTCTCCTTCTCCTTCTTCTTTCTCCTTCTCCTTCTCCTTCTCCTTCTCCTTCTCCTTCTCCTTCTCCTTCTCCTTCTCCTTTCTCCTTCTCCTTCTCCTTCTCCTTCTCCTTCTCCTTACTCCTTCTCCTTCCTGCGTGAAACTTCTGCAAGGAAAGCACCAATCTCAGAGGGCACCAAGGATCTCACCGTTGTCCTCCTCCTGCTCCCTACACTTAGTCCTCGACTTACAACAGCTCACCTAGTGACCGTTCAAAGTTACAACGGCACTGAGAAAAAGCAACCCATGCCCCTTTTTCCCCCACGTACGACCGTTGCAACATCCCCATGGTCACGGAAACGAAATTCAGACACTTGGCAACTGACTCATACAGTTGCAGCCTCCCGAGGGAGTCCTGCGATCCCCTTTAGCGACCTCCTAACCGCGGGGAAGCCGGATTCCCTTAACAACCGTCTTACTAACTGAGCAACTGCAATGATTCCCTGAACCACCGTTGCAAGAAAGCTCGCACAACGAGGCAAAACTCACTTGCCCATTGTCTCGCTTAGTGACGGAAATTTGGGGCTCTGTTACGGTCGTAAGTCGGGGACTCCCCGTATCCACTGTTAGTGCTGCAATAACGTTAATAATCCCTTGCTCCTGATCGCCTCCAAATAAGAAGATTAAGCTCAATTCCCCAGTGAATGTTTAACCTTAAATTGCACAACTAGTTGCATTCATTTCCTGTGAAGTGACAGCACCTTCTGGAAAATTCTCTCACGCGACGGCCGTTAGCAGAGTCACCTTTGCCTCATTGGGTCTCTAACCACGATCCAGGTCAAATGGCACTTACAGGTAGTCCCTGACTTACGACCGTTCGTTTAGTGACCGTACGAATTTACAACTGCACAGAGCCAAACAACTTATTTATTTATTTATTTATTTATTTATTTTATTTATTTCAATTTATATACCGCCCTTGTCCCCGGGAGGAGGACTCAGGGCGGTGAACAGCCCAATTAAAACACATATAATACAAATATTAAAAATTTAAAATTAGATTAAATCGTCGGCGTTCCAATATAAAAGTCTCAAAACCAGTTAAAATACCCAATTTAAAACCCCAAAAATTAATAATACCAAACATTTAAAAACCCCATTAAAATCAATCAAGCAAGGCCGGCTTGCTTATGACCGTTTTGCACACTTAACGTCCCCGTGATTCACATGATTCAAATCCAGGTACATTTGGCAGGTGGCTCGTATTTATGACGGTTGGCGGCGTCCCCGGGGAGGGGTGGGGTCACGTGATTCCCTTTTGGCGACCTTCTGATGAGCCAAGTCAATGGGGAAGCTGTATTCACTTAACAACTGCACCGTTCTCCTGCGCAAAATGGGGTGAAACTCACTTAGCAATGGTCTCGCTCAGCAACAGAAATGTTGGACTCATTCGCGGTCGTAAGTCGAGGAGCCGGTTGTGTAATTTAAGGTTAACCATTCACTTGGAAGTTGACCGTGGAAATTAATTCCAGGACTAACACTCTGACATTGAAAGCCCTTTCCTGGAATGAGTCCCGAATATCTGAAGAGCCAGAGAATAACAGAGTGGGAAGGGACCCTGGAGGTCTTCTAGTCAAACCCCCTGCTTAGGCAGGAAACCCTACACCCCTTCAGACAAATGGTTATCCAGTCTCTTCGTAAAAGCCTCCAACAATGGAGCACCCGTAACTTCCAGTGGCAAGTTGTTCCACTGATGAATTGTTCTCACTGTCAGGAAATTCCTCCTTAGTTCTAGGCTGATTCTTTCCTTGAGTTTCCACACATTGCTTGTTGTCCTGCCCTCAGGTGCTTTGGAGAATAGCTTGACTCCCTCTTCTTTGGGGCAGCCCCTGAGATACTGGAATACTGTTATCATGTCTCCCCTAGTCCTTCTTTTCTTTAAACTAGACATCTCCAGTTCCTGCAACCGTTCTTCATATGCTTTAACTTAACAACTGCAGTGGTTCACTTAACAACAGTGGCAAGAAAGGTCATAAAATGGGGCAAAACTCACTTAACAACGGAATAATAGGAGCCTTGGTGGAGCAGTGGACTAAAGTGTTGTTAAATTAGCACTTAAACTGCCAGCTGCCTGCAATGACTGCGAGTTCGAATCTCACCAGGCTCAAAGTTGACTCAGCCTTCCATCCTTCCATCAAGGTAGGTAAAATGAGGACCCAGATTGTGGGGGCAATAAACTGACTTTGTATAAAAAAGAACACCACTTAGGGGGGGTCGAAAGCCCTACTAAGCAGGTATATACAAAAGTATGAAGGCTATTGCTTAACGCATTGTAAGCCGCCCTGAGTCTCTGGAGAAGGGCGCAATATAAATCGAACTAATAAATAAATAAATCAATAAATCAATAATTGAATAACAGAGTTGGAAGGGACCTTGGAGATCCTCTAGTCCAACCCCCTGCTGGAACAGGAAATCTTACACCACTTCAGACAAATGGTTATCCAACCTCTTCTTAAAAACTTCCAGTGTTGGAGCATTTACAACTTCTGGAGGCAAGCCCTTCCCCTGGTTAATTGTTGATTGTTCTCATTGTCAGGAAATTTCTTTTTAGTTCTAGGTTGGCTCTCCCCTGGATTACAGGTCCTCAACTTACAACCACAACTGAGCCCAAAATTTCTGTTGTTAAGTGAATTTGGCCTCACGTGGCGAACTTTCTTGCCATAATTGTTAAGCGAATCACTGCCGTTGTTAAATCAGTCGCACACAGTGGTGGGAGTCAACTAATTTAACAACCGGTTCTCTGCCCTTATGACCAGCTGGGTAGGCGTGGCTCGGTGGTCATGTGACCATGTAGGGGTGGCCTGCTCAACATCACTCATGTCGATGGGTGCGTCGCCTTAGCTGTTACAATGTAATAAGGGTTAACCAGAGAGGCAGTTTCTGTAAGCCGGGCAATAAAGATTAGGCTAGAAATAACACCAGAATGTTGCCTTCCTTACAGGATTAGCCCTGAAAAGTGGAAAAAACCAAAATAAGATTTCTTCCAATAACCGGTTCTATGAACTGCTTAGAAAGTTAACAACCGGTTCTTCCGAATAGGCACGAATTGGCTGAATCCCACCACTGGTCGCACGGTTGTAAAGTGAAGCTGGTTTCCCTCTTAATTTTGCTTGTCAGAAGGTCGCAAAAGACCCCTGGACACTGTGATCGTCATAAATAAGAACCAGTTGCCAAGGATCTGAATTTCGATCACGTGACCGTGGGAGTTACTGCGTGTGAAAACTGGTCCTAAGTCACTTTTTCTGAGTGCCGTTGTAACTTCAAACAGCCACTAAATGAAACTGTCATAAAACGAGGACTACCTGTGGTTTCCAGCCATTTCTTGTTGTCCTGCCTTCAGATGCTTTGGAGAATCCCCATTGACCCCAATGGGGATTGGCCCAGTCCACTCAGTCTGTCAGAACTGTCAATCAAAGGTTCAAAGGTCAATCAATCAATCAAAAGTTTTCAGCAAGCAGGGTTTTTCCATCCATAACCCCCCAACTCTATAGCTGCCTGAGGAATTCTGGGAGTTGAAGTCCACAAGTCTTAAAGTTGCCAAGTTTGGAGACCCCCTGCTATAGAATATCTCCCTGTTTGCTGCTTTGAGTTTATTTGTAAAAATAATAAAAGTGACATACAAATGAATAAATGGAACTACCTTCAATTAGTCCTCGACTTACAACAGTTCATTTACTCACCGTTCGAACTTAACAACGGCACTGAAAAAAGTGACCGAGGACCGTTTTTCACACTTACGACCGTTTGCCGCATCCCCACGGTTGCAGGATCCAATTTAGGATGCTGGGCAACCGACTCGTATTTATGACTCCTCGGGTTGTGGTTTTCTTTTTCCGGTGTTCTGACAAGCCCTTAACAGCTGTGCTATTCATGAAACCACCGCAGCCCTTCGCTTAACGAATGCGTCAAGAAAAGTTGTAACATGGGGAAAAGTGACTGAACAGAATTTCTCACCGAGCGATATAATTTTTGGGCTCCGTTGTGGTCGTACGTCGAGGATTATCTGCAGAGCTAACTAGTTGGCAAGGAGAGTTAAGAATAATTAACAAACCCAGCTGAGAAGCCCGCGGATGACTAAACGATGACTAATTAGCTATGCTAATTAGGAACAGCCCTGGTCCCCCACTTGTGTTGCAAGACCAGAAATGACACTGGGTGTAATTTTACTCTAAACAGATGCCAAAGATTTGCACCATGAAACATGGCCATTCATTAACGTATCTGGGTGAAAAGGGATCTTCTGCAATTTCCAAAGTCTCCCCGAAGACTCAGGATCAAATCCCCGCCTTCGGAAGTTTTAAAATCCAGCATACAAGAAGTCCTCGATTTACGACCGCAATTGAGCCCCAAATTCCTGTTACTAAGCGAGAAAGTTGTTGGGTTAATTTTTCTGAGCCGACCTATCCTGCCACAGTTGTTGAGTGATCACGGCAGTTGTTAAGTTAGTCACACAGTTGTTAAATGAATCTGGCTAAGCCAGATAGTTCCTAAGTGAGTTATGACTTGTTTTACGACCTTTCTCGCCACAGTTGTTAAGTGAATCACGGAAGTTGTTAAGTTAGTCACAGAGTTCTTAAATGAAACTGGCTAACAGTGGCTAAGTGAGCGTTGACCCACTTTACGACCTTTCTTGCCGCAGTTGTTAAGTGAATCCTTGCAGTCCTTAAGTGAGTCACACGGTTGTTAAGTGAATCCGGCCTCCCCGTCAAATTTGCTGTTCAGAAGGTCACAAAAGGGGATCAGCTGACCCTGGGGACACTGCCACCGTCATAAGTACGAGCCCTTTGCCAAGCGTGTGAAATTTGATCGCGTGGCCACAGGGATGCTGCAACGGCCATCAGTGTGAAAAACAGTTGTAAGTTATTGTTTCCCGCTGCTGCTGTAACTTTGAACGGTCAGTAAACGAACTGTCGTAAGTCGAGGACTACCTGTAGTTTAGGATCTCGTCGCGGTTCTTTTCCTGTTTCCTTTCTTTCCTGCTAAAGAGGAACCATAATCTGGACCGGAAGCAATGCAAAAAGTGGTACAAACACCTCAGACCTTCATTTGGTTATGAAGATGGTTTATTTCTGCGATGGCGAACCTATGGCATGCATGCCACAGGGGGCAGGTGGAGCCATATTGGTGGGCACATGAGCTCAGCTCTGGCAGCTGATTTTTGGGCCTTCTGGGCCCAATAGAAGTAGGGAAACAGGCTGTTTCCTGCCTCCGGAGGGTCTGGGGGTTGGGTGGGGAAGGCCCGTTTTTTGCAAGTCGGCAAACGGGCTGTTTCCAGCCTCTGGACGGCCTCTAGGGTCGGTATGGAAGGCTGTTTTAGCCCTCCCCAGGCTCCTAGAAAGGTTCTGGAGCCTGGGGAGAGCAAAAAATGGACCTACCGGGCCCACCGGGCCATCATGTGTCAAAAGCAAGGGGAGTGTGGGGGGATCGCATGCGCAATGTGTGTGGGGCGGGGCGCATAGAATTATGGGTGTGGGCACACACACGTGCAACCCCCCCGCACTCCCCCCACTTTTGGCACACGATGGCAAAAAGGTTGGCCATCAGTGGTTTATTCTATCCAGGGGTACATTTGGGTCTGGAGCAGAGGTTGCATTCTGCCGGTTTGGATTGGTTCACTCAGTAGCGGAAATTGCGGGTGGGCCTACCCACCCACCCCGGCTCTATGCCATCCTATTGTTGAGGGCAGACACATACACGCCTGAGGAGCTGGCAATGGAGTCGGACAGCGATGAGGCTGAGGAAGAACATGGGCCAGTCCTGGAGGCTAGGGAAGGCCCGGAGGACGGCTCTGCGTCGGAGGCTGTTCTGCCCCAGCTACGGATCCCAAAGAACGCAGCACACACAAAATCCGTTCAAACCTTAGTTTACTGAATAAACCAGTCTTTTACAACAATGGCTGTTAATTAATTGCATTAACAGACATCAAGAAATCAAAGAATAATAACTGAAAGCTTACTATGGTTGGCAGAATGCCCAGAAGCAATTTGCAGGAAACGGATAAGAGAACTAAGATCAAGACGCGAAGGTATGTGAACGAAGTTGTTCCCTGCAAATTGCTTCAGTTGGCATTCCTCCTTAAATAGGCTAAAGGAGTAGCCAATTAGCCCCAAGCCTTACTCTTGAGGAGATCTCCTCCTGAGGAGCCACTCCTGCCTTTTGGCAGCTCTGCACGCCTGTGCATCGAGAAGAGGCTCCTCCTCTTCTTCCTCTTTACTTAAGGAAGCTTCTGGAAGTTCTGAAGGCCCTGGATGAATCCCCGCCTCTGGCACCACATCGTCTCCTCATTGTCCGACTTGAGTGCCAGCTGCACAGGCTGCTGGCACAGCACCACACCAGCTTCCTTGCCGTCTGAATCAGCTACTAGTTGCACAGGCCGCGAACGGGCCACAACAAAGACAGAGATGGGGCCAGGGCCATCGGGGAGTGATGTGTGGACTCCGGAGCCTCCAGAGGCTGACAGCAGAGAGGCAGAGGAACAGGAGGAGCCTGTTCCTAGTGCACGTATGAGAAGAGGTGCCAAAAGGCAAGAACAGCTACAGCAAAGAGGACGACTCAGGAGTAAGGCCAAGAGATGATTGGCCCCTCCCGTAAGGCTTAAAAGACCAGCAACGGCTCTTGGCCTCTTTGTCAGAAAACAACGCTGACAGACTTTTTTTAAAAAAAAATTTGTAAACTTTATTAACAAATCATAAAATCACGCAGACTACATATAATAAACACAGCAAAAAAGAAAAAAAGAAAAAAATTACATTAAAACATTATATATATTCATTCCTTGAAGCATTGGTTCGTAATGATATATCTATTAACACAGTGTTACATAATTCCCATAAATCTTAACACACTGATTTATTTTAACCTCTTCAACCTCGTCTATCTTCATCTTACTAAGACAACTTTTTGTACTAGATATCTCTGTAGGCTAAGGACATCGTGAATATGTGGTGAATTACAGTTCTACTACTCCTCTAACTATTTTCTACTTGTGTTTTTTCTCTAGTAACCCTGAGCCAGTGGTACCATTTGTCCCCCAAACTTTATAGAATTCAGTATCCTCTTTTTCCTTTAATTCTTTTATCGATCTGTCCATTTCCGCACATTGAGTTATCTTATCTTTTATCTCATCCTCCGAAGGGATTTTTTCAGATTTCCAATTACTAGCATAGGTTATCCATGGCCGCTGTTAGAATATGTGTTATCAAATACTTCATTTCTTTGGGGTAAGATTTGGTAAAGATTCCTAATAAAAAAAGTTTCAGGTCTTTTATCAATTTGTAAGCTGGTAATTTGTTCTATCCGTTTCTTGATGTTGGACCAGAATTTCTTAGCCGCCGGACACGTCCACCAGAAGTGGTAAAATGTGCCTTGTGGATTTTTACACTCCCAACACGCCGAACTAATTTTCGGATTTATTTTTGGCCAGCCTGGATGGCGACATATGCCACCTGTAGAACATCTAAAGATGTTCAACAACGCTGACAGACTTGTTCTTCTCTTGCTGCCCTTATCTCTGGTCGGCGTCTTCTGCTTCTGAACTGTTGCCAAGAGAAGTCTTTGGCAGTTTGCCTAATTATACCAAGGTTGGTGATTAGACTGAAGAATTTGTGTTATGAAGAATTTGTTTTCATTTAGTTTCGACCACGCTGAGGATGAGTTAATTCCCAGCGGTTCTAATAAAGTCTGTTCGTTTTGGAACTGTTTACGTCTAATAGTACCTACTTGGGCATGTGTCGACGCAGGTGCTCATATTTGCAGACTGGTAGGGAAAGTAAGTGGCTACCACCTGTGGGGCTGGAGAAAGGACCAAATCACATCCCTTACGGGCCAGCAAGCCGAACAGGACCACGTCCACCACGGAAAAAGATGAAGGCGAAGATTCTTGGTTGCCAGACGGTTTAAACGCAGAGAGATGCTCACTGGATTATTTTCATATTTGTTTGTTTATTTTCCCCCCGACGACAATAAAATTGTGTGTATATTACTAGCACTGATGATTGTACCTCGTTGGGTTGTTAAACGTCTGTAAGGAAACCAACAAGCTCAGAGACCATCCAGGACCCCACAGTCCTCCTCTTCTCCACAAACCCCCCTCTGATAAAGTACTGATAATGTTACCTAGCTGGGTCATGAGACGTTTGCAAGAAAATCACCAAGCTCAGAGAGCACCAAGGACCGCACATATTCCTATTTATCTTCCAAAGCTCCCTTAGTTTTCAGATCTTTTAAATCCAGGGTTTAAAATTGCCCATTGTTGCGGCCAATTTTTACTTCTCTTACTTCTCGGCCAAGGAAAACCACTCAGCCCTTACGGGGAGCCGTGTTTATACGATTCTGGGCTCAACTGCCCGTCGTTTTATTTGCTGATTTTAAAAACATCAAATAACAGGTTTTGCTTTTCCCCGTTTCGGATAAAATGATTAATCTCCCTTTTGTTTAATTTACTTCTTTAAGCAGAGACATTATAGACAGCTGGTCCTCAACGGACGACCACAGTTGTTGTGCCCCAAATTTCCACTGCTAGGCAAGGCAGTTGTTAAGGGAGTTATGCCCCATTGTGCAACCTTTCTTGCTACCGTCGTTAAGCGAATCGCGGCCGTTGTTCAGTGAATCGGTGATCGCGTGACCCTGGCACTGGCAGTCTGCAACCGTGGTGAATACACGCCAGCTGGCAGGTGCCCGAATTTCGATCATGTGACCAGGGGGATGCTGCAACCGTTGTAAGTGTGAAAACCGGTCGTAAGTCACTTTTTTTCAGTGCCCTTGTAACTTCAGTCATTAATTAAATGGTTTTAAGTCGAGAACTGTGGTTGTCAGTTGAGAACAGAACACTATTCCTGCTTGAGCAGAGGGTTGGACTAGATGGCCTCCAAGGTCCCTTCTGACTCTGTTATTCTATTCTTCTATTCTTTTTTTCTATTCTTCTAATCTATTCTTCTATTCCTCTTTTCTTCTATTCTTCTAATCTTCTATTCTTCTAATCTTCTACTCTTATATTCTATTCTTTTATTCTTCTAATCTATTCTTCTATTCTTCTAATCTATTCTTCTATTCTTCTAATCTATTTTTCTATTCTATTCTTCTAATCTTCTAATCTATTCTTCTAATCTTCTATTCTTCTTATCTATTCTTCTATTCTTCTTTTCTTTTAATCTTCTATTCTTCTAATCTATTCTTCTATTCTTCTATTCTTCTTTTCTTCTTTTCTTCTATTCTTCTAATCTTCTATTCTTCTATTCTTCTAATCTATTCTTCTATTCTTCTAATCTTCTATTCTTCTTTTCTTCTAATCTATTCTTCTATTCTTCTATTCTGTTCTATGTCCTTCTGTTAACTGCCTCTACTTTGGAATAGAATAGAATAAGAGAGTCGGGGGGGGACCTTGGAGGTCTTCTAGTCCAACCCCCTGCCCAGGCAGGAAACCCTACACCACTTCAGACAAATGGTTATCCAACCTCTTCTTAAAAACTTCCAGTGTTGGAGCATTCACAACTTCTGGAGGCAAGTCGTTCCACTGGTGAATTGTTCTAACCATCAGGAAATTTCTCTTTAGTTCCAAGTTGCTTCTCTCCTTGATTAGTTTCCACCCATTGCTTCTTGTCCTGCCCTCAGGTGCTTTGGAGAATAGCTTGACTCCCTCTTCTTTGTGGCAGCCCCTGAGATATTGGAACACTGCTATCATGTCTCCCCTGGTCCTTCTTTTCATTAAACTAGACATACCCAGTTCCTGCAACTGTTCATCATATATTTTAGCCTCCATTCCCTTAATCCTCTTTGTTGCTCTTCTCTGCACTCTTTCTAGACATACCCAATTCCTGCAACCATTCCTCATATGTTTTATCCTCCTCCTCCTCCTCCTCCTCCTCCTCCTCCTCCTCCTCCTCATCATCATCATCATCATCATAATTTTATTGTCATTGTACGTGTATACACATTATACCCATACAACGAAATTCACTTAACACCCAATCTTTGTTGCTCTTCTCTGCACTCTTTCCAGAGTCTCAACCTCTTTTTTACATCGTGGCGACTAAAATCGGATGCCGTCTTCCAAGGATGGCCTTAACAAGGCCTCATAAAGCGGTATTCACACTTTCTCCGTTTGTGGTACATCACCGCTGCGTCTTGCAAACAAGATGCTTCCCCCTTGAACGAAAAGCAGCTTCCCTCCATCTACCAAACGCGGCTTCCCAAAATCCCTGTCCTTGCCCATGAGGACTAGGTCCTTGCAATAAACAACAGTTTCGAAGACAGCAATGCCCGTTTCCTTGAGCCGTGCTATTTTTAATGGCCAGTAGATCTGACTTGGCAGCAGAGTTGAGTTTCATAACAGCTCCTGGAACCTCATCCGTCATTTGACCCCCGTGATCATTAATCTTAGAAACATCCCAGCGGCCCAAATCAACTTCCCACCCATGTCTACACACGTCCGAATTTCCCAACCGGCTGCTCCTCCCCGTATTTTATTGGTTCTGGACAAGCTCCTTTGCTCGCCCTTTGCCCAAAAGGTATCGGACTGTGAAGAAGATTATCCGGGAATCTAGATCTGATTGAAGTCCATCCTGCAGCGAGTGAAAAACGAGGTCAAGCAGAAGAAACCCAATTTTCTTAGGGACCTCCAAAAAATCCTTTCGCCCCACCCCGCGACCTATGGCTCAAGGGGCTTCAGACTTGGAGAAGCCCCCACTCGGTCCTTCATCCGACGAAGATCCCAAGAGTTCGGTTCTTCCCTGCTGCAGGAAATTATGCCGGCTGTTTCCTTCCAATTTCTGGGAAGAGGTGAAGAATATTTCGGTGATGGCCGGGCCGTTGGTAAGTCTTCTTCCCTTTGCATACTTACAGCCCATTAGAGATGTTCTTAAGGCAGGTTTTTTTTTAAAAAGGACACAGAATAACAGAGTTGGACGGGACCTCAAGAGGTCTTCCAGTCCAGCCCCCTGCTTAAGCAGGAAACCCAGTACCATTTCTGACAAATGCTTATCCAATCTCTTCTATAAATCTATAAATTCTGGAGGCAAGTCATTCCACCAATTCATTGTTGTCATTTTCAGGAATTTTCTCCTTAATTCTAAGTTGCTTCTCTCCTTGATTAGTTTTCCTCCATTGTTTCTTATCTTGCTTTCTGGTGCTTTGGAGAATAGCTTGACTCCCTCTTCTTTGGGACAGTCCTTCAGATATTGGAAGATTGCTATCATGTCACCCCTAGTCCTTCTCTTCATTAAACTAGACATACCCAGTTCCTGCAACTGTTCTTCACCTCCTCCTACACAAGTTCAGACAAATGGTTATCCAACCTCTTCTTAAACACTTCCGGCGTTGGAGCATTTACAACTTCTAGTGGCAAGTTGTTCCACCGATCAATTGTTCTGACTATCAGGAAATTTCTCCTTCGTTCTAGATTGCATCTCTCCTTGATGAGTTTCCACCCATTGCTTCTTGTCCTGCCCTCAGGTGCTTTGGGGAATAGCTTGACTCCCTCTTCTTTGGGGCAACCCCTGAGATACTGGGAGACTGCTATCATGTCACCTCTAGTCCTTCTTTTCATTAAACTAGACATACCCAGTTCCTGCAACTGTTCATCATATATTTTAGCCTCCATTCCCTTAATCCTTTTTGTTGCTCTTCTCTGCACTCTTTCTAGAGTCTTCACAATTTTTTAAAATCGTGGAGACCAAAACTGGATGCCGTATCCCAAGTGTGGCCTTCCCAAGGCCTTATAAAGTGGTATTAACACTTCATGTGATCTTGATTCTATCCCTCTGTTGATGCAGCCTAGAACTGTGTTGGCTTTTTTGGCAGCTGCTGCACACAGCTGGCTCATATTTATGCGATTGTCCACCAGGACTCCAAGATTCACCTTATTCTCTCTTGGCTTAGCTATAGTCGGCCGACTTCCATTTTTCTTTTGTTTCTTTATAGAGATTCTCAGTCATCCAGGTTACACCATGTCATGGTTGTCCCCAGAGGTCTTTTCCAAAAGGCATCTAAACTTTCTGGGGTTTTTTTTTTCCTTGAAAAGGTTTCGCTTCTCATCCAAGAAGCTTCTTCAGTTCTGAAGAAGTGAATTGTTTTTCAAGGGGGAAAAAAAAAACAAAGGAAGTTGACTTGCCTTTTGAAAAAAAGCTCTTTGAGGATTTTTACTTTATTTAAATTTGATTTTAACTTGCATTTTAGCTGTTATTGTTGATTTTTTTATCTTGTAAGCCGCCCTGAGTCCTTCGGGAGAAGGGCGGCATATAAATCGCAATAATAAATAAATAAAATAAAATAAATTATTTATTTATTAAATTTGCTAGCTGTTTGTGGTTTCGTGGCAACCCAACTGCCCTTGTCAACTAAACTTTTGAATTTTAATGGTTACCTGATTTTAAAGATATCTGGGGCCAAATTATCTAACATGTTTTTAAATTGTTTTTAAATTTTGTATATTGTTGGCTGTGCACCGCCCTGAGTCCCTCGGGAGAAGGGCGGTATAAAAATTAAAATAAATAAATAAATAAATAAATAAACTCCAATATCTAAGGGGCTGCTATGATTAGGGGACTGGAGGCTAAAACATATGAAGAACGGTCACAGGAATTGGGAATGTCTAGTTTAATGAAAAAAAGGACTAGGGGAGACATGATAGCAGTCTTCCAATATTTAAGGGACTGCCCCAAAGAAGAGGGAGTCAAGCTATTCTCCAAAGCCCCTGAAGGCAGGACAAGAAGCAATGGGGGGAAACTAATCAAGGAGAGAAGCAACATAGAACTAAAGAGAAATTTTCCTGACAATGTGAACAATTAATCAGTGGAACAACTTGCCTCTAGAAGTTGTAAATTCTCCAACACTGGAAGTTTTTAAGAAGAGACTTGACAGCCATTATTCTGGAATGCTATAGGGCAGTGATGGCTAACCTTATTGCTATCGCGTGCGAAAAGCAGGGGGAGTGTGAAGGAAGTCACATACATGTGTGCCCACATCAATAATTTTATGCGCCCCCCCCCATACTCCCCTTGCTTTTGGCACACGATGGCAGGTGGGCCTGGTAGGCCCATGTTTTGCTCTCCCCAGGCTCCAGAGCCTTTCTAGGAGCCTGGGGAGGACAAAAACGGCCTTCCCCGCCCCCTAGAGGCCCTCCGGAGGCTGGAAACAGTGTGTTTCCTGACTTCTGGTGGGCCCAGAAGGCCTGAAAATCAACTGGCTGGCGTAAGCATCCGTGCCAAAGCTGAGCTCACGTGCCCACCAATATCGCTCCACGTGCCACCTGTGGCACCTGTGCCATAGGTTCGCCATCAGGGCTATAGGGCAGTGATGGCTAACCTTTTTGTTGTCACGTGCCAAAAGCGGTGGAAGTGTAGGGGTAGGTTGCGGGCACGCATGCCCACAACCATAATTCAATCCCCCCCCACCCTGCCCCCCCACACATGTGCACGCGGTCCCGCTTTTGGCACACGACGGCAAAAAGGTTCCCGGTGGGCCTAGTAGGCTCATTTTTCATCCTCCCCAGGCTCCAGAGGCTTTCTTGGAGCCTTGGGAGGGTGAAAACGGCCTTCACACCCCACCCCATCCATCCTAAGCCCTCCGGAGGCCGGAAACATCCTGTTTCCCAACTTCCGGTTGGCTCGGAAGACCCGAAAATCAGCTGGCCGGTGTACGCATGCACACTGGAGCTGAGCTAAGGCAATGCTTGCGTCCTTCAGTTATTCCATTATGCAGCTCCGATTTGAGGTTAGATTTTACACCCTGAGACCTATCCCGATGCTCAGATGTGAAGCAAGTGTCTCTCAGTCGAAATGTAGATTGATTCTGCAATCTTGGGAGAGCTGTTCTATTAGGGTCAAAAATTAAGAATTTTGTTCGGCTGCAAAGTTTTACTCTGAGTTGCATTTTTTTTTAAATTTGATTTATATGCCGCCTTTCTCTGGAGACTCAGGGCGGCTTACAATGTGTTAAGCAATAGCCTGCATACTTTTGTATATTTATACGAAGTCAGCTTATTGCCCCCACAAACTGGGTCCTCAATTTACCCACCTTAGAAAGGATGGAAGGCTGAGTCAACCTTGAGCCTGGTGAGATTCGAACTTGCAGTAATTGCAGACAGCTGGATGTTAATTACAATGCTTTAGTCTGCAGAGCTAAACCAAGCTCTGGTCCTTTGGCCACGTTAGTGAACTGCTGCTTCTTTTATACATTTTATTGCCTTTTATTTCTGAATTATTTAAGATTTCCTTTTTGAGATTAAAGGGGAAGCAAAGAGATGGTTAAATTTAGGGGGATTGGAATAACTGATTCAAGCCCCAGTATTAAACTGCGTTATTGCATGAGTTTAATCTATCACTGTGCTTTAATTTTTTTTGGTTATAATACTTTAAACCAGGGTTTCTCAACCTTGGAAACTTTAAGAGGGGTGGACTTCAATTCCCAGAATTCCCCAGCCAGCCATGCTTTAAGAGGGGTGGACTTCCACTCCCAGAATTCCCCAGCCAGCATGCTTTAAGAGGGGTGGACTTCAACTCCCAGAATTCCCCAGTCAGCCATGCTTTAAGAGGGGTGGACTTCAACTCCCAGAATTCCCCAGCCAGCGTGCTTTAAGAAGGGTGGACTTCAACTCCCAGAATTCCCCAGTCATCCATGCTTTAAGAAGGGTGGACTTCAACTCCCAGAATTCCCCAGCCAGCCATGTTTTAAGAGGGGTGGACTTCAACTCCCAGAAATTCCCAGTCAGCCATGCTTTAAGAGGGGTGGACTTCAACTCCCAGAATTCCCCAGCCAGCGTGCTTTAAGAAGGGTGGACTTCAACTCCCAGAATTCCCCAGTCATCCATGCTTTAAGAAGGGTGGACTTCAACTCCCAGAATTCCCCAGTCAGCCATGCTTTAAGAGGGGTGGACTTCAACTCCCAGAATTCCCCAGTCAGCCATGCTTTAAGAAGGGTGGACTTCAACTCCCAGAATTCCCCAGCCAGCCATGCTTTAAGAGGGGTGGACTTCAACTCCCAGAATCCCCCAGTCAGCCATGCTTTAAGAGGGGTGGACTTCAACTCCCAGAATTCCCCAGCCAGCATGTTTTAAGAAGGGTGGACTTCAACTCCCAGAATTCCCCAGTCAGCCATGCTTTAAGAAGGGTGGACTTCCACTCCCAGAATTCCCCAGTCAGCCATGCTTTAAGAGGGGTGGACTTCCACCCCCAGAATTCCCCAGTCAGCCATGCTTTAAGAAGGGTGGACTTCCACTCCCAGAATTCCCCAGTCAGCCATGCTTTAAGAAGGGTGGACTTCCACTCCCAGAATTCCCCAGTCAGCCATGCTTTAAGAAGGGTGGACTTCCACTCCCAGAATTCCCCAGTCAGCCATGCTTTAAGAGGGGTGGACTTCCACCCCCAGAATTCCCCAGTCAGCCATGCTTTAAGAGGGGTGGACTTCCACCCCCAGAATTCCCCAGTCAGCCATGCTTTAAGAAGGGTGGACTTCCACTCCCAGAATTCCCCAGTCAGCATGCTTTGAGATGGGGAATTCTGGGTGTTGAAGTCCACCCATCTTAAAGTCGCCTCAGTGGAAAAACACTGCTGATCTACAACTGAACACTAAAATTGCTATTATTGCACCATTTGAACCTATCGGAAACTTAAAGATGCACGACTCCAGATGTTCCAGGACTCACGTGGTAGCTTCTACCACATTTCTGGGTGGCGCTTTGAAGAGTTTCAAATCTTCACCTGCCTTCTCCTCACCGTTTTTTCCCCTTAGACGGTGATTCAGCTCCTGGTGTTCATGATCCACGTCGTGAGCACGATATTTTGCGGCCACATGGGGAAGGTTGAATTGGCATCCGTCACTCTTGCCATTGCGGTGAGTTTCTCTTTTCATGTGTTTCCTCCCCCCCCCCTCCATCTTCATCAGGTGGTAGCTTCCAGCTTACTATTGGCTGATCTCCAAAAGCTAAACAGAGTCAACCCTGCTGGGATGGAAGACCACAAGGAAACCCCACTTAACAAATGTCTCGCTTAGCAACATGATTTAATATGATTAAAAAGACTATATATCTGGTTTTGCATATACTAACTGCAACTAGAGATGTATTTGCACAGCAATGGAGTAAATGATGAGATTCTGTCAGAGGGGAACGTAATGAAGAAAATATTAGAATGCGCAGAAATGGATAGATTAACGTTCGCTGTTAAGGATAAAGAAGAAACTGAATATTTTTTTGATATGGGATGTAATTTATCAATGGGTGGACAATAGAGACGGAAGTTAGAAAAGAGGAGACATAAAAAGAGGAAATGTTAATGTGGAGAGTTGTTAAAAAGATGATGTTAAGCATTATTGTCATTATTATATTATTCATATTATTGTGATGAATACTGCAACAAATATGTTGTAGATTATGATTGTTTAAAAATAACTGTACCCAGATCACACGCTGTTTGATGGAAACTTAATGTTATATAAAATAAAACAAATAAAACATGAGGGGTGGGGGGGAAGAAATTTTGAGCTCAGTTGTGGTCGTAAATTGAGGACTAGCTGCGTTGCGTTATTGCTATGAAGGCATAGCTGCAATTGGAAATTAAAAGGCGAGCTTGGAGTTTAAAATGTAAATTTTACAAATAGAGCACTAATATTAGGATTAAAAGAGGGATTAAACCTTAACCTCTTTTATAATCTCCTTCTTATGATTTTGGATAAAAATAGCAGCAGGTAGATAATCTCTGGGTTTTCTAAATTTTTCCTCCTCTTTCTTTCTTCCTCTTTTTAGGTGATCAACGTAACCGGCATTTCTATAGGTTTTGGGCTGTCCTCGGCTTGCGACACATTAATATCTCAGGTGGGTCATAATCAGGGGTGAAATCCAGCAGGTTCTGATAGGTTCTGGAGAACCGGTAGCGAAAATCTTGGATTTTCCAAGATTTTCTTGGAAAATCTTGGAGAACTGGTAAATACCACCTCTGTTTGGTCCCAGAGTGGGGCGGGAATGGAGATTTTGCAGTATCCTTTCCCTGCCACGCCCACCAAGCCACACCCACCAAGCCACGCCCACAGAAACGGTAGTAAAAATTTTTTAATTTCACCACTGGTCATAATGCCAGTTTGGTTTTGCGGGGGGCGATGTGGGGATGGCGAAACATGATTTGCCATGGAAGTCAGCCGAGCACGGATTCATTTATTTATTTATTTATTAGTTCGATTTATATGCCGCCCTTCTCTGGAGACTCAGGGTGGCTTACAATGCGTTAAGCAATAACCTTCATACTTTTGTATATACCTGCTTAGTAGGGCTTTCGGGCCCCCCTAAGCGGTGTTCTTTTTTATATAAAGTCAGTTTATTGTCCCCACAATCCGGCTCCTCATTTTACCTACCTCGGAAGGATGGAAGGCTGAGTCAACCTTGAGCCTGGTGAGATTCGAACTTGCAGTAATTGCAGGCAGCTGGCAACTAAGTGCTACTTTAATAGCACTTAGTCCACTGCGCCACCAGGCTCTGATTGAAAATTCTGCGGGGTTTCTATCCAAGCTCGGAGTCTGCCAGATTACGGAAAGAAAAAATGCAATCCATTTTCTTGATTTTTTTGCTCTATTCAGGATGTTTGGAAGGGCTAAATCTTTTTTTTTAATTTGATTTATACACCGCCCTTCTCTGGAGACTCAGGGCGGCTTACAATGCGCTAAGCAATAGCCTTCATACTTTTGTATATTTTATACAAAGTCATTTTATTGCCCCCACACAAACTGGGTCCTCAATTGAACTACCTTAGAAAGGATGGAAGGCTGAGTCAACCTTGAGCCTGGTGAGGTTCGAACTTGCAGTAATTGCAGACAGCTGGATGTTCTTTCTTTTTTTTTCTTTCTTTCCTTCCTTCCTTCCTTCCTTCCTTCCTTCCTTCCTTCCTTCCTTCCTTCCTTCCTTCCTTCCTTCCTTCCTTCCTTCCTTCCTTCCTTCCTTCCTTCTTTCTTTCTTTCTTTCTTTCTTTTTTTAATTTTATTTATATGCCGTCCTTCTCCGGAGACTCAGGGCGGCTTACAATGCATTAAGCAATAGCCTTCATACTTTTGTATATTTATACAAAGTCAGTTTATTGCCTCCACAAACTGGGTCCTCAATTTACCTACCTTAGAAAGGATGGAAGGCTGAGTCAACCTTGAGCCTGGTGAGATTCGAACATAGAGTAATTGCAGACAGCTGGATGTTAATTACGGTGCTTAGTCTGCAGAGCTATCCAGGCTCTTTCAATCTGGGGTTGAGAGAGCCCCCTTCAAAATCCGAAAGAGTGGAATTTTTAATTTTCTGCAAAAGAGATGCCACGTTCCCTTTTGCTCTTACATGGTTTGAAGGAGCCCCTGAGACTATTATATAAAATCGCTTAATGGTGGGATCCTTAATGCTCTCTGAGCTTGGTGGGGGTTTTTTGCAAATGTTTCATTGCCTGATTAGGAACACCACCATCCGTGCTAGAAGTGAGTGGGGTTCGGGAGGAGGAGGAGGAGGTGGCAGAGGAGGAAGAGGAGGAGGAGGAGGAGTGTGTAAGATCCTTTGTGCTCTTTGAGCTTGGTGATTTCCTTGCAAATAAAATAGAAATAAAATTATTATTATTATTATTAAATGTTTCATGACTAACACCACCAGTGCTAGAAGTGAGTGGGGTTTGCGAGGAGGAGGAGAAAGAGGAGGAGGAGGAGGAGAGATAAACAATCAAAGGGTGACTATAGGAGGAGGACCGACAGATCCTGGAGGAGGAGTCAAAACAGGAATCAGCCTAGCATCCTAACATAGCCACAAACGAACCTGGCCGAAGCTAACCATTGGTCCAGAAGATTCCTGCAAATAGGCTTTTTGCAATAAACCCGTTTCCTTGGCCTTTCCCCCTTCTTCTTCTTCCAGACTTACGGCGGGAAGAACATGAAACGGGTGGGGACCATCCTCCAGCAAGGCATCTTGATCCTTCTCCTCTGCTGTTTCCCATGCTGGGCCTTTTTCATCAACACAGAACAGCTTCTGTTGCTGATCCGGCAAGATCCGGAAGTTTCCAGGTGAGAAAGGAGATCAAGGGAGGTACTCATACCACTCCGTAAAGCCTTAGTAAGACCACACTTAGAAGACTGCGCCCAGTTTTGGTCACCACGCTATTAAAAAGATGTGGAGACTCTGGGAAGAGTGCAGAGAAGAGCAACGAAGAGGATTAAGAGGCTCAAACAGATGATGAACGGTTGCAGGAACTGGGCCTGGCTAGTCTAGTGAAGAGCAGGACCAGGGGAGACAGGAGAGCATCTTCCAATATTTGAGGGGCTGCCCCAGAGAGGAGGAAGGGGTTTGATCTGTCCCCCTCTACAGACACCCACAAAAACACAGCCAGTCGAGGGTTAAAGAAGCACTTGGCACACACCACAGTTCTTATCTCTAACTTGGCAGCGATATGCACACCGTCTGCCAAGTGCTTTAATAGTTCACAGAAAGAAAATCACATACGTAGCTTTGCCAAAATCCGTTCTTTTACCTCCAATGACTACCAGATTGAGTTATTGTTCGTCACAGGGATCATTAACCACCACCCTGTCTTATATAGTCTCTGGGTGTGATCCAGTGACTCATTGGTCCTGTGACTCAAGTCCAGTGACTCAGGTCTATTCCCTCGCACGCCTCCTCAGCTGCTGCAAGCGCTTATCTCGCCTTCGTTGACGTGCGTCCAGGAATGACGTCTCTCCCTCACTCTCATCTGAGACACCTGTTTCCCCACTACTTGGCTCTCTTTCAGCTGGCACCTGAGACGGTGCCAGAGGGGGGGGGGGCTGGGAGATCTGGCTGGCTCCTCTTCCTCCTGCTCAGAGCTTCCTTCCTCCAATGGGATAGGCTCAGAGGACAGGGCCACAACAGGGTTCAAGCTATTCTCCAAAGCACCTGAAGGCCAGAGAAGGAATAATGGATGGAAACTGATCAGGGAGAGATTCAACCTAGAAATAAGGAGACATTTTCTGACAGCGAGAACCATCAACCCATGGGACAGAAGTTGCCTTTAGAAGTTGTGGGAGCTCCATCACTGGATGGAGCTGCCACAATCTTTTCTTATAAGAAAAGATTGGACTGTCGTTTTCAGAAATGGTGTAGGGCGGTGATGGCTAACCTTTTGGTCGCGTGCCAAAAGCGGGGGGAGCGGGGACGGGTCACGGGTGCATGTGCCACCATCCATAATTCAATGCGCCCTGCCCTCCCGTGCATTCGCACATGACCCCCCCACACACACACTTCCCCCTGCTTTTGGCACACGATGGGACCGTGGACTCGGTAGGTCTGTTTTTCCTCCTCTCCAGGCTCTAGAGGCTTTCTAGGAGCCCGGGGAGGGCAAAAACAGCCTTCCCCATCCCCCCCCCAGAGGCCGGAAACAGCCCGTTTCCTGACTTCCAGTGGGACCGGAAGGCCTGAAAATCAGTTGGCTGCTGAGCACATGCGCGCTGGAGCTCAGCTAGGGCAACACCAATATGGCTCCGCGTGCCACCTCTGGCACCCGTGCCATAGATTCGCCATCCCGGGTGTAGGGTCTCCTACTTGGGTGGAGGGATTGGCCTAGATGACCTATAACAGTGATGGCTAACCTGTTTGCCATCGGGTGCCAAAAACGGGGGGAGCACAGGGGGTCGCGCGTGCATGTGCCCACACCTGTAATTCAATGCCCCCCTACCCTCACCCCTATGCATGCTCATGCGACACTCCCTCCCCCCGTACTCTCCGTGCTTTTGGTACACGATGGCAAAAGGGTTACCGGTGGGCCTGGTAGGCCCGCTTTTTTGCCCTCCCCAGGCTCCAGAGGCTTTTTTGGAGCCTGGAGAGAGTGAAAACAGCCTCTTCTCCCCCACCAGAGGCTGGAAACAGCCTATTTCCCAACTTCCAGTGGTCCCGGAAGGCCTGAAAATCAGCTGGCCATGCGCGCTGGGGCTGAGTTGGGCAAAGCTTGCGTACCCACAGATATGGCTCCGTGTGCCACCTGTGGCACGCGTGCCATAGGTTCACCATCACGGACCTATCATGTCCCTCCCAACTCTGTTAAGGAAAACTTTCTTCCAAGATAAAGCAATGTGGTGGGTGGGAGTGGGGATTTTGGGCCTTGCGGGATGAGTTGAAGGAGGGTTTCTCCTGTGGACAGCTTTCCTTGAGGGGTTAAAACTTCTTCTGGGACTGTTTTGTCCACGACGTCCCTTTTCTGGATTGTTTTGAAGATGATGGGATAGAATTACGGGCAATCCTCGACTGAACAACCGTTCATTTAACGCCGCACAAATTGCAACGCCAATTGAAAAAAGTGTTCTGTCAACTGAGGTCATAATTTGAGGACTAGCCGTGTATCATGCTGGAAGGGCCTGGTTGGGGAATTCTGGGAGTTGAAATCAAGATGGCGTCCGAATTAGAGGCAAGGTTTGAATCCCACTGTCGCGGGTGCCATCTTGAATTTTTTGACTATCCTGTCACACACCTCCACCTCCAGTAGTCTGGCTAGGTGGCTCAGTGGCTAAGACAGATCAGAAAGGTCGGCAGTTCGGCGGTTCGAATCCCTAGTACAGGTCTCTTGTATGAGGAGGGGGTTGGACTAGATGACCTCCAAGGTCCCCTTTCCAGCTCTGTTACTGTAACTCCAGCCGTGATTACAATTGTTTGTGGTGGTTTTAATTTGCTTTGTGGTTGCTACAGCCAATGCCTGGGTTAATCTTTCAAATCAATAAAGACCATCCCTTAAAAAAAAATCACATCTATTAAGAACATGGCTTCAAAGTTTTAATCCATAAAGAATATCCATTCAAAATTCACGCCGAGTAAAGATTATTCTTTGAAAATTCAAAGAATTTTCAGGAGCCTGTGTAGCGTAGAGGGCTAATGCCTCCTACTAAAGGCAGCAATTAACACCAGCTGCCTGTAATTTCTCTGAGTTCAATCCTAGCCAGGCTCAAGGTCAACTCAGCCTTCCATCCTTTCTAAGGTAGGTCAATTGAGGACCCAGTTTGTTGGGGGCAATAAGCTGACTTTGTATAAATATACAAAAGTATGAAGGCTATTGCTTAACGCATTGTAAGCCGCCCTGAGTCTCCGGAGAAGGGCGGCATATAAATCAAATTAAAATAAATAAAATAAATAAATAAAATAAAATTCAAAACCGGCATCAACTGAGAACAGCATTCGAAATTCGCGTTCATCAAGAAATCACTGAAAATTCAAATCAATAAACAGCATCCCCTCAAAATTCGTAGTCAATTAAGAAAATGGTTCTAAGGTCAACTCTATAATGAACCTCCATTCAAAATTCAAATCAATTAAAGGCATCTTTTAAAATTCACATCAATTACTACTAATCTTCTCATCGTTCCTATCGCCCATCTCTCCTCCCACTTATGACTATATGACTGTAATTTGTTGCTGTATCCTTACAATTTATATTGTTTCTTAGTATGATTTGATCGCTTATTTGTACCCTATGACTATCATTAAGTGTTGTATCTTATGATTCTTGATGAAAGTATCTTTTCTTTTTATGTACACTGAAAGCATATGCACCAAAGACAAATTCCTTGTGTGTCTAATCACACTTGGCCAATAAAAGAATTCTGTTCTAGTCTATTCTAATTAAGAGGGGCTTCTCGGGGTGCCATCGGTCAAACAATGTCGGCTGGTGGCCCCCTTCTCTGTGGGGGCACCTACCATCTGGAACGAGCTCCCACCGGAATTACGGAGGATCCTGGATCTGCGCACTTTCTGCCGTGCCCTTAAAATATCCTTATTTAAACAGGAGGGCCTGGCCTAGTCTTCCCTTTTTAAACTGTTTCAAATCTATCCTAAATTGGGTGTTTTAAATTATTGGGCCAAAATATTTATTATATTCTAAATGTTTTTTAACATTGCACTTCATATGCACTTCATCTGACTGTTCATCGCCCTGAGTCCTTCGGGAGTAGGGCGGTATATAAATTTAATAAAATAAAATAAATAATAAGAAATAAGAAATCTATTTAAAATTCACATCAAGAAGCCATTCGAAATTCGTATCAGTTAAGAAAATGGTTCAAAGTTCAAATCTATAATGAGCATCCATTCAAAATTAATATCAATTAAGAACACCACTCAAAATTCACACCGATTAAGAAAACTATCCAAACTTCACGTCGATTAAGAAATCACACAAAATTCAAATCAAGTAAGGGCAACCCATTCAAGATTCACACCAATTCAGATCTTTTTTCAGAACCAAAATGAGTAAAGAGCATCCATTCAAAATGTCTAGTCTTTCACAAGATCAGATGATCCCCTCATAAAATTTCCCACAAAACTGGACCTTTTGAATGTAATTAAGTAGACTTTTATATCTTTTTTAAAAATATATATATATTTCTTTATTCTTTAAAGTTTGAGGGATGTCACAAGACAGGGTTTCTTCAAAGAAGCCGCTTTAGCTCACAATGTGGTGCCTGAAGAGGCTACAACAAAATATGAGCTATGAACATGTTTGCGGAATTGAATAATTGGAAATTAATGTCATTTTTTGTGTGTGTTTTTCCAGGCTTACCCAGGTTTACGTCATGATCTTTATCCCAGCACTGCCTGTAAGTTTCCAGATTTCCTTTACTTTTCTTCCATAGAGTCAGGGAAGAGTGAATAGCGTCTCTTTCCAAATATATATCGTGTATGTATGTATGTATGTATGTATATATGCAAGTTTTGGTGTATTTGGGTCTTTTCCCGTGTAAAAAAACCTCTATCAGACATCAAACCATTTTAAGTCTCACAATAGACAGCAAAATGCTGGTTTCATGTCTGATGAAACCTAGAAACTAGTGAATGGGATTTAACTGAACTATGGCTGTATAAAGATCTTGATTTACGTAGGAGAAAACCTGGTTGAGAGAAAAATACATACATACATACATACATACATACATATGTAGGTCTTTGGTTACTCGGGTCTTCTCCCCAATCTCCCGCGTAAAATTGGAAGTGTCTTGGCGACGTTTCGACGAAGTCTCATTCGTCATCATCCGGCTGGTGTTTTCGGCTTCGTGCTTCTAGGAGCAATGTGAGATCGCAGCTGTTTCTTCCTTTTAACTGCTGGTGGGGGTGTGAACTGATTGGGTGGGAGCTTGGCTGTGTAGCTTTGAAGCTACAGGACATGAAATTGACTTTAAAAAAGACCAGAACTATCGCCAAAACTGAACACTTCAACAACAGAATAATCAGAGAAGCCATCGAATGAGACTTCGTCGAAACGTCGCCAAGACACTTCCAATTTTACGTGGTAGAAGACCCGAATAACCAAAGACCTACATACAAACACCTGCGAAAACCTCAGAAAACATACATACATACATGTGTGTGTGTGTGTGTGTGTGTGTATGTGTGTACAGGTAATATCTCGGGTTTCTTCCTGTGTAATTGTAAGCATATCTTTAGAAGGATAGCAGCGACGTTTCGATGAAATCACATTCATCATCTTCTGGCTGATGTTCTCGGTTTGGTGCTTATGGGCAAACTGTGTGATCTTAACTGACGTTTTTCTATGAAAAGAATATATATATATGTGTGTGTGTGTGTGTGTGTGTGTGTGTGTGTGTGTGTATGCAAGTCTTGGTGTATTCGGGTCTTCTCCCGTGTAAGATTGAGAGCACGGGAGAAGACCTGAATACACCAAGATTTGCATATCTGTACCCGTGAAAATCTACGAAAACAAATATACATATACATATACATATACATATACATATACATATACATATACATATACATATACATATACATATACATATACATATACATATACATATACATATACATATACATACATATATATATATATTCCCTGATAATAAGCCCAATCGAAAATATTTAAACGCAGAGCTGGAAATCAGGTAAGACGGCAAGAGGAGCCCCATCTTGCTCCAGGCACCCCAAAATAATAAGATCTCCCCGAAAATAAAGCCAAGCGCTTATTTCGGGGTTCAAAAAAACATAAAACAGGGTCTTATTTTCGGGAAAACACGGTAAGCTAGACAGTGGTTAAGGGAGTATTGCCCATATTTTATGACATTTCTTGTGTTGGAAGAAATTCCCTGAGTTCGGTCCCAGCTGGGAAAAAAACCTACAGGCGCTGAAAAGAAATGAATTCCGAAGCAGCTGCCAGAAAGTGGGATCCTTTAATGAAGGAAAAAAAAAACACACAGCTGTGACACAGCTGGAGCCTTCCTGGGTTGCAAGCAAATTGGCCTGATAATTGTATCGATCTTTTATACCCATCTTCCCTTTGAAGTGGGTGTGATTGGAGGAAATTTTGTATGTGCCTTTAGTTAAGGTGATTGCTCTGAATTCTGTCTTCCTGCCTTAATGGTTTAATCCAAAAATGGTATTCAGCCGGTTCGGGCGTAGTGGTAGTGGCTGGCACAATCCCATCCTATATCGCTGTGTTTTTGATGCCACACGGATGCGCGGATGGCGCGCAAGCAAATTGCCATGTTGCTTGACGTTGCACGTATGTGTGTATGGCGCGCACAAGCGAATTGCTGTGTTTTTTGATGCCACACGCATGCGCGCACTCACATTTCCGGTGCTGGGCTAACCTGTTGCTACAGTCTGTGAATTCCACCTCTGGTTTAATCCTATTCCTGGGGCTCTCTCTTTCCTATTCTGGGGATTAATTCTGCCAGGAAAGAGGAAAAGGGGAGTTCCAGTTAAGTTATTTTTAGCCTGATTCCCCTTATCTTAATGGGCTCTGCTTAAGTATTTCTATTGTCCGCTCTCTTAGCAGGGCTGCTCTGTGTTTTCCTTTCAGCTGGTGCTTCTTGGTTTTCTTAAAGGGGAAAGGGCTGGCTTGAGTCTCTTGGCACGGTTTTCTGGTGCTATGAGGTCCCTGGTACTGTCCCCCTGGGGTACACGTCCCACACTTGCCACAGTCGTTAAGTAAATCACGGCAGTTGTTAAGTTAGTTACACAGTTGTGTAGTGAATCTGACTTCCCCATTGACTTGTTAGAAAGTCAGTTCTCATCTAGTGAGTACTTCTCCATGTTAGCAAGTTTAAGATGGACTTCAAGCTGGCTGGGGAATTCTGGGAATTGAAGTCCATGCATCTTAAACTTGCTAAGATGGGAAACAGTGGTCTAGAAATTCTCTAAAATGTCTCCCCATCTATGCATTCAGGATGTAACAATTTTATGGCTTGGCAGTGCTATAGAAAAAGGCCAATTCCTTTGTTTTGGGCCAATTGAACAACAAATTAACGAATCTTCCTTTTTTTCTCATTGCTGGTTTTATTCTAATTTTCCTTTCGTTCATCTCGCAGGCAGCCTTTATTTACCAGATCCAAATGCGGTATTTGCAAAACCAGGTAAGGCATTCCCTCCCTTCATTCCTTAGCAATTTGCATCTCTTTGCAAGGGGACAAGAATTAAGGGATAGCTTGGGAAGGTACCTTACAGAATACAGAATAACAGAACTGGAAGGGGCCTCCGAGGTCTTCTAGTCCAACCCCCTTTTCAGGTAGGAAACCCTATCCCATTTCTGACAAACGGTTGTCCAATCTCTTCTTAAAAACTTCCAACATTGAGCTGGAGAGGCTGGATCCTAATGAAGCACCTTGATCTAAATTAGAAAATTCTCTCGTCCAATAACTAATAGGAGAGAGAGAGAGAGAGAGAGAGAGAGATGGATAGAGATAGATAGATAGATAGATAGATAGATAGATAGATAGATAGATAGATAGATAGATAGATAGATAGATAGATAGATAGATAGATAATAGACAGACAGGCAGACAGACAGACAGGCAGATCAGTGGTGGGTTGCTCCCGGTTTGGCTGAGCTGGTAGTGGTGACGATGTGACGTCACCGAACCGGTTCTCTGTGACTGGGTGCTGGGCTCTCCTGCCCGCCCCGACTTTATTCTGACCTTTATCTCTTGGTTTTTAGCCCAGCTGATAGGCGCGGTGGAGTGGATTGCCACATCTCTGCTGGCCAGAAACCCAATGTGCTTGCATGAAGAGAACCAGTAGTAAGACCAGTTGGAACCCATGACTGAGACAGATTTAGGGATGGATGGATGGATGGATGGATAGATAGTTGGATAGGTAGGTAGGTAGATAGATAGATAGATGATAGATAGATAGATAGATAGATAGATAGATAGATAGATAGATAGATAGATAGATAGATAGATAGATAGATAGATATGGATAGAAGATGATATAGATAGATAGATGATAGATAGATAGATAGATAGATAGATAGATAGATAGATAGATAGATAGATAGATAGATAGATAGATAGATATGGATAGAAGATGATATAGATAGATAGATGATAGATAGATAGATAGATAGATAGATAGATAGATAGATAGATAGATAGATAGATAGATAGATAGATAGATGATAGATAGATAGATAGATAGATGTTAGATAGATACTGTAGATAGATATAGATAGATGAATAGATAGATAGATATATACTGTAGATAGATAGATATAGATAGATAAATAGATAGATAGATAGATAGATAGATAGATAGATACTGTAGATAGATAGATATAGATAGATGAATAGATAGATAGATAGATAGATAGATGATAAATAAATAGATAGATGAATAGATAGATAGATAAATAGATAGATAGATAGATAGATAGATAGAGATAGATAGATAGATAGATGGATATAGATAGATAGATAGATGGATAGAGATAGATAGATAGATAGATAGATAGAGAGAGAGAGATAGATAGATAGATAGATAGATAGATGGAGATAGATAGATAGATGATAGATAGATAGATAGATAGATAGATAGATAGATAGATAGATAGATAGATATAGATAGACAGACAGACAGATATATGAATAGGTAGGTAGGTAGGTAGGTAAGTAGGTAGGTAGGTAGGTAGATAGATAGATAGATAGATAGATAGATAGATAGATAGATAGATAGATAGATAGATGATAGATGATAGATAGATAGATAGATAGATAGATAGATAGATAGATAGATAGATAGATAGATAGATGATAGATAGATAGATGATAGATGATAGATAGATAGATAGATAGATAGATAGATAGATAGATAGATAGATAGATAGATAGATAGATGATAGATGATAGATAGATAGATAGATAGATAGATAAATAGGTGGAGGGATGGATGGAGGAATAGACAGACAGATAGAATATGATAGTGATAGATACATGATAGAATAGAACAGAACAGAATAGAATAACAGAGTTGGAAGGAACCTTGGAGGTCTTCTAGTCCAACCCCCTGCCTAGGCAGGAAACCCTACACCACTTCAGACAAATGGATGGATAGATAGGAGATAGATGATATTTATTTATTTATTTATTTATTTATTGGTTCAATTTATATGCCGCCCTTCTCCAGAGACTCAGGGAGGCTTACAATGCGTTAAGCAATAGCCTTCATACTTTTGTATATACCTGCTTAGTAGGGCTTTCGGGCCCCCCCAAGCGGTGTTCTTTTTTATACAAAGTCAGCTTATTGCCCCCACAATCCAGGTCCTCATTTTACCTCATTTTACCTACCTTGAAAGGATGGAAGGCTGAGTCAACCTTGAGCCTGGTGAGATTTGAACTTGCAGTCATTGCAGGCAGCAATGATAGATAGGTAGGTAGGTAGGTAGGTAAGTACTGGTAGGTAGACAGAGACAGACAGACAGACAATAGTAGTAGAAACAGGTCATCCATATTTCTATATTTCTGCCAGCAAGAATCCCAGCAGGCATAGGTTTTCAGATCGCTCTGCTCCTTCTTCATCAATATAAAAGGATTTCATTAGGATCCAGTGTAAGATCCTTATATCACCTATTATATACAGGTAGTCCTTAACTTACAACCATTCACACAGCGAGCACTTGAAGTTAACAACATAATTGAAAAAAGTGACTGATGACTCGTTTCACACTTACAACCGTCGCAACAACTCCATCGTGGTCACCTAATCACAATTCAGATGCTCGGCCACTGATTCATATTTATGACCGTTATTGTTGTCCCAAGGTTGTGGGATCCCCTTTTTGGGACCTTCTGACAAAGAAAGTCCATGGGGGAAGCCAGAGGTCATGTTTGTGTGTGTGCCCACACCCATAATTCAATGCCCCCCTGCGCCCTACCCCCCTGCGCATGCGTGTGTGACCCCCCCACGCCCCGTTTGGGCCTAGCAGGCCTCTCTGAAGCCCATTTCTGGTAGTCCCCCTTTTTCACCCTCCTCAGGCTCCAGAGGGTTTCTTGGAGCCTGGGGAGGACGAAAACAGCCCCCCCCCCCCCGCCTCTTAGAAGCCCTTCGGAGGCTGGAAATGGCCTGTTTCCCAACTTCCAGTGGGAATAACTCCCTGGAGCATTCATTAGCCAAGGCTTAGTAATAGAGAAAGCTAGAGACCAATAGAACAAATTGTTAGGTCATTAGTGAAATGTTTATTAGATGATATTTCTTATTGTCCTGCCTTGTTCTGCTTTCTCCTTTAGTGAAAATGTATAAAGCTTTCTTCATTCTTTGTCCTTAGTTTTTGGCATTTTGGTGAGGAGCAGGAGTGAAATGCTACAGGTTCAGGCCAGTTCGCCCCGAACCGGTAGTAAAAAAAAAATACTTTAAAAAGTTTTTTAAAAGGTCCTGACAATCAGCTGTGACAATCAGCTGTGCCGCACAATTGTAAGAACCTTTCTGTCTACTTTTTTTAAAGCATTATTTTTACTACCTGTTCGCCCAAACCGGTAGTAAAAAATGCTACTGGTTCTCCTCAACGGGTAGTAAAAATATGCTTTAAAAAAGTAAAAAAAAAAAGGTTCCTACGATCCTGGGCATAGCTGATTGTCACAGCTGATCGTCGGAATTTTTAAAAAACTTTTTCAAATTAAAAAACGTGAAAAAAGGTTTTTAAAAAGTCATGTGATGCCCACCCAGTCACATGACCCCGTCCCCCCACCAAGCCACGCCCACAGAACCGGTAAGGAAAATTTTTGATTTTCACCGCTGGCCACGAGTCCTTTTCCTTGGAGCGCTGCAATAAAAAGGCAATAAAAAAACTTGCACTTCGTATTTCAGAGGTGGGTTTCAGCAGGTTCTGACCAGTTCTGGAGAACCCGTAGCGGAAATTTTGAGTAGTTCAGAGAACCGGTAGTAAAAATTCTGACTGGCCCCACCCCCATCTATTCTCTGCCTCCCGAGTCCCAGCTGATCGGGAGGGAATGGGGGTTTTACAGTATCCTTCCTCCTGGAGTGGGGTGGGAATGGAGATTTTACAGTATCTTTCCCCTGCCATGCCCACCAAGCCAAGCCACACCCACAGAACGGTAGTAACCGGCATCCTTTATTGGCCTCGGCACCAGGGCTCAGACCCGAATTAGGGACAACAATGGAACCACTTGAAATATAATTAAAAAAAGAAATAGAATAGAATAACAAAGTCAGAAGGGACCTCGGAGGTCCTCTAGTCCAACCCCCTGCCTAGGCAGGAAACCCTACACCACTTCAGACAAATGGTTATCCAAAGTCTTCTTAAAAACTTCCAGTGTTGGAGCATTTTACAACTTCTGGTGGCAAGTCGTTCCACGGGTTAATTGTTCTCACTGTCAGGAAAATAATATATTTCGTTGCAGAAAATCATCTGGCCAGAGGTTTTTTGTGGCATCGCTGCAAATATCATCAACGTCCTGGCGAATTATATTTTCCTCTACCAATTCCACATGGGCGTTAGGTAAGTGCAGGAAGGTGTTGGGGACAAAAAAATATATATCTATTTATTCTGTATGCTGATTTGTTCTTCTCCATCCTTGGATCCGAGGTTGTGTTTACCAAGTTATTATTTTGGGGGGTGGGGGATGGGAAACTGGACATCAGTCAGTGGTGAAATGTAAAATTAGTTACTACCGGTTCTGTGGGAGTGACTTGGGGGGGGGGGGTAATATGACAGTGGGCGTGGCCAACTTTTTTTTTTAACTTTTAAAATCTTATTGGCAGAAGCTTTCTTTTTTAAAGCCTCTGACAATCCCAGCTGACTTGCCTGATCGGCAGAGGCTTTTTTTCCTTTCAAAAACATTTTTTCGGCCCAAGAGGTTGTAGAAAAAAATGCTTTTAAAAGCCTCTGACGATCCCAGCTGACTTGCTTGATCGGCAGAGGCTTTTTTTCCTTTCAAAAACGTTTTTTCGGCCCAAGAGGTTGTAGAAAAAAATGCTTTTAAAAGCCTCTGACGATCCCAGCTGACTTGCCTGATCGGCAGAGGCTTTTTTTCCTTTCAAAAACGTTTTTTCGGCCCAAGAGGTTGTAGAAAAAAATGCTTTTAAAAGCCTCTGACGATCCCAGCTGACTTGCCTGATCGGCAGAGGCTTTTTTTCCTTTCAAAAACATTTTTTCGGCCCAAGAGGTTGTAGAAAAAAATGCTTTTAAAAGCCTCTGACGATCCCAGCCGACTTGCCTGATCGGCTGAGGCTTTTTTTCCTTTTAAAAACATTTTTTTCGGCCCAAGAGGTTGTAGAAAAAATGCTTTTAAAAGCCTCTGACGATCCCAGCCGACTTGCCTGATCGGCAGAGGCTTTTTTTCCTTTTAAAAACATTTTTTCGGCCCAAGAGGTTGTAGAAAAAATGCTTTTAAAAGCCTCTGACGATCCCAGCTGACTTGCCTGATCGGCAGAGGCTTTTTTTTTAACTTTTAAAAGCATTTTTTCAGCTAAAGAAGTTATAGAAAAAATGCTTTTAAAAATAAAATAAAAAGCCTCTGATGATTGCGCGGCTCGGCTGGGCATGAGGGTGGGGAGGGATTTTTGCTACTGATTCTCCGAACCACCCATCTCCATCGCTACCGGATCGGACGATCCGGTCCGAACCAGGAGTATTTCACCCCTGACATTAAAGATTGTTAATAAAACCATAGATTAAGTGAAAGGGAATTCATCAAACTACAAAATTTGCAACAATTCAACTCCAGATAGTCCTTGTTTAACAACCGTTCATTTAGTGATGGTTTAAAGTTACAACGGCACTGAAAAAAAGCGATTTATGACCATTTTTCGCACTTACGACCGTAGCAGCATCCCCCGTGGTCACATGATCAAAATTCAGATGCTTGTCAACTGACTCGTATTTATGACGGTTGCAATGTCCCAGGGTCACAGGATCCCCTTTTGCGAACGTCTGATAAGCAAAGTTGATGGGGAAGCCAGATTCACTTAACAACCGTGTCACTAACCGAATAAGTGCAGTGATTCGCTTAACGACTGTAATGAGAAAGGTTGTAAAATGGGACAAAAACTATCTCACTTAGCCACAGAAATTTTGGGCTCGGTTGCGGATGGCCTCTAAATGGCCAAAATAACAATTTAAAGGAGTAATAGAGATCCATTACAGGCAGTCCTCGACTTACGACCACAACTCAGCCCAAGATTTCTGTGGTTAAGTGAGGCATTTGTTAAGTGAGTTTTTTGCCCCGTTTTACAACCGTTCTTGGCACAGTTGTTAAGTGAATCACTGCAGTTGATAAATTAGTAACACGTAAGTAAATTAGTAAATTAGTAAGTGAATCTGGCTCCCCGTTGATTTTGCTTGTCAGAAGATCGCAAAAGGGGATCACGTGATCCCGTCATAAGTGTGAGTCAGTTGTCAAACATCTGAATTGTGACCACTAAATGAACTGTTGTAAGTCAAGGACTACCTGTACAGATAAACCTTGGCTTATGACTACCATTGGAACTGGATGCGGTCATTAATTTTACAATTTTGCAACCTTTTCTGCCACCGCTGTTAAGTGAAGCCCGTCCTTAAGTGAATCAGATGGTGACTAAGCAACTCCTGGTTCTCCCATGTCCTCTGCTTGCCGGAAGGACCCCTGGGAAAGTCACGAATAGCCAGCCCATGTCCCTGGGAATGCTGCACCTGTCATAAACGCAGGCCGGTTGCCGAGCGCTCCGATTTGGGCCATGCCGTCACTCTGACCGTCGTAAGTGTGAGGACGGATCCTAGGCCATCTTTTTCAGGGCCATTGCAACTTCAAATGGACAAATGAAAGGTCGTAAGTCAAGGACCGTCTGTATTGGAATTCTTCTCCAACAAATTCACCCGAAGAAAATTGAAACTCACCAAACGAACCAAAAAAACACCGCAAAGCAATTTTAAAAAAAAAATTCACCCTAATTTCTATTTTGCATCTTTTTTTCCTTTCCTCAAAGGGGGTCTGCGTGGGCCAACACCATCGCTCAGTATGCGCAAGCCATCACCCTCTTTCTCTACATCAAGTGGAAGAAGCTTCACGTTGAAACCTGGGGAGGTGAGACCCTCCATGGCAGGGGACTCTAACGGTGGCAACTTTAAGACTTGTGGACTTCAACTCCCAGAATTCCTCAGCCAGCTATCCAACCTTGGCAATTTTAAGACTTGTGGACTTCAACTCCCAGAATTCCTCAGCCAGCTATCCAACCTTGGCAACTTTAAGACTTGTGGACTTCAACTCCCAGAATTCCTCAGCCAGTTTAGCTGGCTGAGGAATTCTGGGAGTTGAAGTCCACAAGTCTTAAAGTTGCCACCGTTAGAGACCCCTGCTCTTAGGATTAAGGCATCAGGTTAGAAAGCGGGAGAGTGTGAGTTCTAGTTCCGCCAGGCATGAAAGCTGGCTAGGTGACTTCGGGCCAATCACCAAGAGATTGTGAGTTCTAGTCCCACTTTAGGCATGAAAGCCAGCTGGATGACTTTGGGCCACTCACTAGGAGACTGTGAATTCTAGTCCCGCCTTAGGTATGAAAGCCGCTGGGTGATTTTGGGCCGCTCACTAGGAGACAGTGAGTTCTAGTCCCGCCTTAGGCATGAAACCTATCTGGGTGACTTTTGCCTACTCACTAGGAGACAGTGAATTCTAGTTCCCCTTCCAGACTCTCATTGCTGATTTCTCAATTAGAGGATGCATTAGACAGCCAGTTTAGTCTAGTAGTTAAGGCATCAGGTTAGAAAGCGGGACATGGTGAGTTCTAGTTCCACCTTAGGCATGAGGGCCGGCTGGGTGACTTTGACCAGGAGACCGTGAGTTCAAGTGCTACTAACGCATGACGGTATCTGGGTGACTTTGGGCCAATCACCAGGAACAGTGAGTTCTAGTCCCACCTTAGCCATGAAAGCCAATTAGGTAACTTGAGCCAATCACCAGGAGATGGTGAGTTCTAGTCCCACCTTAGCCATTAAAGCCAGCTGGTTTAAGATTGGGACAATCAACAGGGGACGGTGAGTTCTAGTCCCACTTTAGGCATGAAAGCCAGCTGGGGGACTTTCAGCCAATCACCAGGAGGCGGTGAGTTCTAGTCCTGCCTAACGCAGGACAGTACCTGGGTGACTTTGGCCCAATCACCAGGAGACTGTGAATTCTAGTCCTGCCTTAGGCATGAAAACAAGCTGGTTGACTTAGGGCCAATCACCAGGAAACTGTGAGTTCTAGTCCTTCCTGCCTTAGGCATGAAAGCTATCTGGGTGACTTTGGACCAATCGCTAGGGGGCTGTGAGTTCTAGTCCTGCTTTAGGAAAAAAAAATGGCATTTTGAGTTTATCCTATCATCTTAGAGACACCGCTGTGCCAGACTCAAAAGCCAGCATCCTCTTGTTATGTAATCTTTGCTTCCAAACCATGAATCCTGGCTTGTTCAGGTGATTTTCCTTCTTTTTTTTTCTCTTTTCTCCAGGTTGGTCCATGGACTGCCTGCAGGAGTGGGGTCTCTTCATGTCGCTGGCGATTCCCAGCATGCTGATGATTTGCATTGAGTGGTGGACTTTTGAAATTGGAAGCTTTCTGATAGGTCAGGAGTGGGCAGGGGAGGAGCTAGGGCTGGGTGTGGGAGGGGCCAAAAGACAGGACGCGCCCTTTCCCCCGAGAGTTAGTCCTCAAATTATGACCACAACCGAGCTCAAAATTGAGGTTGTTAAGTGAGAAATTGCTCCATTTTTTAAGACCTTTGATTTGTTAAATGAATCACTGCCTTTCTTACACCGTTGTTAAGTGAACCTGCTTCCCTATTGCTTGTCAGTAGGTCGCAAAAGGGGATCACGTGACCCCGGGACGCTGCGTCCGTCGTAAATAGGAGTCACTTTGCCAAGCGTCTGAATTTTGATCGCGTGACCACGGGGATGCCGCAACGGTCACAGCTGTGAAAAATAAACATGTCAATTTTTTTCAGTGCCGTTGTAACTTCGAACGATCACTAAATGAACTGTGGCAAGTCGAGGACTACCTGTATTTACAAGGGTTGCCGCATCCCAGTGTCATGATGTCATTTTCACTTACACCCTTCCCAGAAAGCCGTGAGGGAAGCCGGACTCACTTAATGACCACATGGTTGTAAAAGTGAGTGTGACTCACTTAGCAACCGTCCTGCTTAGTGACAGTAATGTTGGTTCCAATTGTGGTTGTACATTGAGAGTTACCTGACATAATCCTTGCAGGAGCCCTCAGGGAAGAGATCTAAAAAGGCAAGATGGCGGCTGAGCCGCCATCTTGCCTTTTTAGATCTCTTCCCTCAGGACATCATTGAATATTTATTTTTCCCTTTTCCTGTTATTATTATTATTTTTTAATTTCAGGCCTCCTCAGTGTGCTGGATCTGTCTGCGCAATCTGTCATCTATGAAATCGCCACAGTATTTTATATGGTAAGCCTTTCCCGTCCGCCATATCACCACAAAATAGGACAAGTCTGCCATTTTGACTTTTTCGACCTTTCTTGGCAAACACCTCAAATTAGCAAACCAAAATGTAAATTCCCTTGCATTTTGTGTGCATCCTATGCTTTGCATTAGGTATAACTGATGTACAGGTACAGGTTGGTGTTTGACATACGATTGCTTATTTAGAGACCCTGTGTAATTTACGAGGGCGTGGAAAAAAGGAACTTACGACCAGTCCTCACACTTACGACCATTTGCAGCATTTTCCCCACGATCACAAGATCAAAATTCAGAAGCTTGGCAACGGACTCATATTTGTGACAGCTGCAATGTCCCATGGGTCCCAGCCCGCTTCCAACAAGCAAAACTCAAAGGGGAAAGAGGGATTTGCTTAAAGACCGCCCAAAATGGTCATAAAATCAGGTTCAACTCACTTAAGGACCATATCACTTAGCGACCAAAGTTCACAATTGTGGTCGCAAGTCAAGGACTGCCTACAGTCCTCTTTAAACAACTGCCTCATTTACTGAAGGTTCACATCTACAAGCACGAGAAAAAAATAACTTTACAACCAGTCCTCACTGGTCTACAAATCAAAAGAAAGTGGAAGTCGGATCAAAAGCACAGTCTCAGTTCCGCTGAGCAACGTTTTGCTGAATGACCAATTATGGTCACTAAACTATCTGTGAGGTCCATACAGAAAGTCCTCGCTTTACGACAACAATGACACCCAAAATTTGCATTGCGAAGTAAGACAGGTGTTCAGTGAGTTTTTGCCCCGTTTTACGACCTGCCTAGTTAAGCGAATCATTGCAGTTATTAAGTCAATAAAACGGTTGTTAAGTGAATCCAGCTTCCCCATCAAAAGGGGATCACCTGACTCTGGGACACTGCAGCCGTCATAAATACGAGTCAGCTGCCAATTCATCTGCGTTTTGATCACGTGACCATCGGGGATGCTGCGGTGGTCGTAAGTGTCAAAAAACAATCGTAAGTCACTTTTTTCAGGGTCCTTGTAGAACGTCAAACGGCCACTAAACGAATGGTCGTAAATCGAGGACCACCTGTAGGGTATTTTTTTTAAATTATTATTATTATTTTAGAAAATTTATATTGCCGCGACGCATGGCGGCTTACATGAATATAAAAACATTGTATAAAAATAAAAATAGTAAAATAATGGAAAAAAGAATAACAAATTCATAAAATAATTCATTCAACGGCCCTCTAAAAAGGATCCAGATGACCAGCAGTCTGCAAGGAGTATCAATCCTTCTGTTCCCCCACCATCCAGTCAGAACTGAAGAAGCTTCTTGCATGAGAAGAGAAACGTCTTCTAAGAAAAAAACAAAAAACTCCAGTTGCCTCCTGAAAAAAAACACCTTTTTGGGGCAAGCAATTAAATGGGCTCCATCCCACTCTGGGTATATCAAAAAAAATCAATCCATCAATCCAGCTGGTGGAGGACTTGACCAAGGCAGGAACTGATCGGCAAGATCTCACCAGATCTCTCTCTTCCTTTTCTCTGTTTTAGATTCCCTTTGGGATCGGGGCCGCCACCAGCGTCCGAGTCGGCAACGCCTTAGGAGCCGGGAAGGGGCAGGAAGCCCGCAAATCTTCTGTAGTCGCCATATTTTGCACAGGTATCATTGCCCTAGCTCAGCTCCGGTGGGAGGGACTCCGCAGGCCCGTTTTTCACTCTCCCCAGGCTCCGGATGCTTTCTAGGAGCCTGGGGAGGGTGAAAACGGCCTTCCCCGCTCCCCCAGAGGCTGGAAATGGCCCATTTGCCAACTTCCGGTGGGACCGGAAGGCCTGTTTTTTTTGCTCTCCCCTGGCTCCAGAGGCTTTTCTAGGCGCCAACGGCTTTCCCCATCCCCCACCCCGGAGGCCGGTAACGGCATGTTTCCTGACTTCTGGTCCCACCCCCAAGAAAGCCCCTGGAGCCTGGAGAGGGCGAAAAAACGGACCTACCGGGCCCACCTTAAGAGGTTGCAGAAAAAAATGTTTTTAGAAGCCTCTGACGGTCAGGCAACTCAGCTGGGATTGCCAGAGGCTTTTAAAGGCATTTTTTTTTTCCCTACAACCTCTTTGGCCGAAGAGGTTGCAGAAAAAAAATGCTTTTAAAAGCCTCTGACGATCCCAGCTGAGCCTCATCAGAGGCTTTTTTTCTTTTTACTTTTTTTACTTTTAAAAGTATTTTTTCGGCCGAAGAGGTTGTAGAAAAAAATGCTGTTAAAAGTAAAAAAAAAAAACCTGCCTCTGATGATCACGCGGCTCAGCTGGGCATGGTTGGGGGGGGCGGCAAGGATTTTTACTACGCCGCCATCGCTACCGGATCGGCCGATCTGGTCCTAACCGGGAGCATTTCACTCCTGCTACCGTCCCTGTCCTAATATTCCTTTTTTACTTATTCTTTTCATGTATTCCAATTATGTTTATACTTTGACCTGTTCTTTTGTAGAATGCTTGACAGATAAACTTATGATTATGATATAAATTGAATAAATAAATAAAATTCATCTCGGATTGCTTCAATTCTCTTCTCCCTGCTTTTTTTCCTCCAGTGGGATTCTTCCTTCTGATGTGTGTTGTGTTGATAGCCTCAAAAGATGTCTTGGCGTACATTTTCACCAGTGAAAAGTAAGTGTGACAATCTGGAGTGAACCCCTCAGGCCCTGAGGGTATCTTGTATATACGGGTTGTCCTCGACTTCCAACTATTTGTTTAGTGACCGTCCGAATTTACAATGGCAACGAAAAAGCTGATTTATTTACAGCATACAGGTGTAAATTCAGGGGGGGTTATCTAGTCATATGATACGGGGGGGTGTGATGTAACTTCAAATGGTTTCTACGTAACCCGTCGTAAATCGAGGACTAACTGTTCCATTATTGACTTATCCTTGACTTACGATCACAGTGGAGCCCAGAATTTCTGTTGCTATTAGACAGTTAAATGATTCCCCCACCCCCCGTTTTACCACCTTTCTCGCCACAGTCGTTAAATGATTCACTGCAGTTGTTCAGTTAGTCACACAGTCGTTAAGTGAATCCGACTTCCTCGTGTTTCTTGGAAGGTCGTCAAACGTGACACACACGCCCCCGGGGACACTGCAAACTGTCATAAATACGAACCAGTTGCCAACGGTCTGAATTTTAATTACCTGACCACGGGGATGCTGCAACGGCCGTCATAAGTGTGAAACATAGTCATAAGTCCCTTTTTAAAGTGCTGTTGTAACTTTGAACAGTCACTAATAGATAGATAGATAATAGATAGATAGACAGATAGACAGATAGACAGATAGACAGATAGATAGATAGATAGATAGATAGATAGATAGATAGATAGATAGATAGATAATATAGAGATAGAGATAGAGATAGAGATAGAGATAGAGATAGAGATAGAGATAGAGATAGAGATAGAGATAGAGATAGAGATATAAACAAAGAAACAGACTTTCTGCAAGCTCCGGAACTAAAATAATTAACATTTTATTCTACTAAGCTTTCGTCAACCATCTGCTGACATCATCAGAGTATTAAACTACCATTTTAGGCAGAGATCTCTGTAATAGTAGTTTAATACTTTGACGATGTCAGCAGATGGTTAACTTAGTACAATAAAATGTGAATTATTTTAGCTCCGGAGCTCGTAGAATGTCTGCTTCTTCGTTTAGAAATATACCTGGAACTCGTATTTTTAGAATAGTTTGTAATATATATATATATATATATATATATATATATATATATATATATATATATATATATATATATATATATATATATATATATATATATGTACATATATATACATATATATATATATGTTTGTGTGTGTGGCTTAGAGTAGAGCAACAAAATCAGGGGTGTCCAGTCTTGGCAACTTTAAGATCTGTGGACTTCAATTCCCAGAATTCTAGGAGTCAGATACAAATTAACAGAGTTGGAAGGGACCTTTTAGGTCATCTAGTCCAACCCCCCCACCCAGGCAAGAGATCCTACACCAATTCTGACAGATGGCAGTCTAATTTCCTCTTGAAAACTTCCAGGGATGAAGTCCACGGGTCTTAAAGTTGCCAAGATTGGACACCCCTGACTTAGGGGTGCTGATAATGGTTTTTATCTATTTGTCCAAAACAGAGAGGTGGTTGACCTCGTGGCGTATGTCATGCCTGTCTACATTGCCTTCCACCTGTTTGAAGCCCTTTGTGTGAGTCCTTTTCTTTCTCACTTCTTTCCACTGGGCTGGAGAGGGTTAAATTTAAGGTTGAGTTCAGCTGAGTGGCTGCGGTTCCCAGACGCCCCGGTATAGCCAGCTGGCTCCATCACTGGTTATCGGGGGTGAGATCTTGCCCCCCTCGGGAGGGCTCGCAACTTGGGTGTCCTTCTGGATACACGACTGTCTTTAGAAGAGCATATGACAGCTGTGGCCAGGGGGGAGGACTTTTATCAGGTTCGCCTGATCCACCAGTTGCATCCTGCAGGGACGCCCTGCGCACGGTCACTCACGCAGTCGTCACTTCCTGCCTGGACTACTGTAACGCTCTCTACATGGGGCTCCCCTTGAAGAGCACTCGGAGGCTCCAACTGGTCCAGAATGCAGCCGCGCAGGTGATTATGGGGGCGACATGTTGCACCCATGTAACACCTCTCCTGCGCGAGCTGCACTGGCTTCCGGTGGTCTTCCAGGTGCGATTCAAGGTGTTGGTTACTACCTTTAAAGTGCTCCATGCCTTAGGACCCGGATATTTACGAGACCGCCTTCTGCCACCGATAGCCTCCCATCGGCCGGTATGCTCCCACAGAGAGGGCCTCCTCAGGGTGCCGTCGGTCAAATTATGTCAACTGGTGACCCCCAGGGGGAGAGCCTTCTCTGTGGGGGCCCCCGTCCTTTGGAATGAATAGCCCCCAGAGATACGTAGGATCCCCGACCTTCGTGCCTTCCGCCGTGCCCTTAAGATCTTGCTATTCCAACAAGCTGGTCTGACGGAATGAGGAATTTTAATGGGTATTTTAGTCTTGGGGTTTTAAATAATATGGCCAAATTATTGAATTTGTTTTAAAATTGTTTTAACTTTTGTATCTATGCTGTTTTATTATGTGCTGTGCACCGCCCTGAGTCCTTCGGGAGAAGGGTGGTATAAAACTCCCAGAATTCCCCAGCCAGCATTCTTTAAGATGGGTGGACTTCCACTCCCAGGATTCCTCAGCCACTATGCTTTAAGATGGGTGGACTTCAACTCCCAGAATCCCCCAGCCAGCGTGCTTTAAGATGGCTGGACTTCCACTCCCAGAATTCCTCAGCCAGCATCCTTTAAGATGGCTGGACTTCCACTCCCAGGATTCTTCAGCCACTATGCTTTAAGATGGGTGGACTTCCATTCCCAGAATTCCTCAGCCACCATGCTTTAAGATGAGTGGACTTCCATTCCCAGAATTCCTCAGCCACCATGCTTTAAGATGGGTGGACTTCAACTCCCAGAATTCTTCAGTCAGCCAGTTGGAACTCTGGGAGTTGAAGTCCACACCCCTTCAATTTTCAGAGGTTCACAAGACCTCTTGTAAAGCATCCTTCTTTTCATCTCTTGCAGGCTACAACCAGCGGCGTGCTGCGTGGCACCGGACGGCAGAAACTAGGCGCCATTTTCAACATGCTGGGCTACTACACTGTAGGCCTGCCCTTGGGGGTGGTGCTCCTTTTCGTAGCCAAAATTGGCATGATAGGTACTGGCATTGAGCAGAGTGTGGCATGGCGACAAGTAGTCCTCAAGTTACGACCGTCATTGAGCCCCCCTCCCCCCAGTTAGGATTGCAAATTGTGACGGTCATAAAACAGGTTGATTTGATTTTACAATCTTTTTTTGTAAGCCTTTTGTTGGAAAATGGAAATAAATGCTAGTTTTGAGGGGAAAATGTCACAAATCGTTGGTCCAGGTGATCCTGGGACTCTTCAAAGGTGGACCAGTTCCCGAAAATATGGACATTGAGCCGAGGTGGCGCAGTGATTAGAGTGCTGTACTGCAGCTACTTCAGCTGACTGCTAGTTCAGCAGATCAGCGGATCAAATCTCACCAGGCTCAAGGTTGACTCAGCCTTCCATCCTTCCGAGGTGAAAGGACCCAAATCGTTGGGGGCAAGATGCTATTTAGTATACTGTTGGTTATTGTAAGCGACCCAGAGTCCTCAGAGAGTGGACGGCATAGAAATACGATTAATAAAATAATAAATAAAAATAAATGTGACGGGGACGACGACGAATACATACACGACAGCGTCACAACTCGAAAACCAGGATGCAAGTCGCCTCAAAGGTGTTTTTTTCGGGAGGCAACTGCACATTCTTTGTTCTACTTTGAGGGCGTTTCCCTTCTCCTCCAAGGAGCTTCTTCAGTTCTAACGGGAGGGTGGAGAATGGAAGGATTGATTCTACAACGCAGTCCTTTCAGCCAGAAGGCTCCACACCCATTTGCACACTCAGGTGATGGTGACGACACAGACAAATCTCCCAAGTGGCCTCAACGACCCTCTAAAAGGACGCAAATGACCAGTAAATCCTTCCATTCCCCAAGAAGCTGAAGAAGCTTCTTAGATGAGAAGCAAAACCTCTTCAGAATGCAAGGCCCTTCTTCATTTCCACTTAGCGACTTTGAACGATCGCCAAGCAATCAGTCGTAAGTCAAGGACTGCCTATATGTAACTAATACAGTGGCACCTGGATGCTCAAAACTGCTTTGAAACTCAACAAATTCGGTATTCGACGCATTTTGAGGCAAACATTTTTGTCCTGGTGTTCATTATTTGGTACTCCACACCAATGACATTATCAGCGTCGGCGTGAGCCATGACAGGTTGTCCTCGACTTACGACCGCAACTGAGCCCAGAATTCCTGTTGCTAAGGGAGAAATTTCTTAAGTGAATTTTGCTCCGTTTTGCAACCTCTCTTGCCACCGTTGTTAAATGAATCGCTGCAGTGGTTAAGTTAGTAGCACGGTTGTTAAGTGAATCGGGCCTCCCCCCGTTGACTTTGCTTGTCGGAAGGTCGTAAAAGGGGATCGATCACGTGACCCCGGGACACTGCAACCCGTCATAAATAGGAGTCAGTTGCCAAGAATCTGAATTTTGATCACCTGACGACGAGGATGTCGCAACGGGCCATTTTTCAGTGCCGTCGTTACTTCGGCCAGTAAACAAGCGGTCGTAAGTCAAGGACGACTACCTGTGTCCAAGATCGTGATGGTCATTAAGTGAGCTCGTCTGGGAAAGTCACAAATGGCAATCACGTGGCCTCAGGATGCTGTAAGCATCGTAAAGATGAGAAGCGTTTTTAAATCAGTTTTCTCAGCGCCGTTGTAACTCCGAACGGCCGTTAAGTGAATGGTCATAAGTTGAGGACGTTGTGATTTTTTCAGCTTGGTCTTTCTTCCTAGGGTTTTGGCTGGGCATGCTGATTTGCACCCTGATCCCCTGCATCTGTTCCATCACGTACGTTATCCGGATGAACTGGGACCAGGCGGCTGAAGAGGTAAGAAGCATCCTTCAACCATGTCACCATGTCCATTTTTGTGACCGTTTTTTTTTTTACGCAGGTTGTTAAGTGAACGCCACGGTTGTAAAGCAAAAGCTGTGGTCATTAAGCAAACATCGTGGTCGCTAAATGAATCCATTGCCTGCAATGTCCTTTTTTTTGTTAATTGCTGGAAACTGGATATAAACCTTGGTTTCCGGCCAAATCATGATTAACGTGACCGCTGGAGGCTGCAAAAGGCTGCAATTGCAGGGCACTTGCTGAGCTGCAAAAAATGTAATCATATGATCACAGGGGTGGAAAGCTATCCGAATTTCGAATCAGTCTAGGGCAGGTGTGTCGTAATTATAAACAGTCATTAAGTGACCAGTCATAAAAGGAGGACTACCTTTATATAGAACTTACTGTGTGATTTATTTATTCAATTTGTGTCCTTCCTTCGTTATTTTTACAAATAACTCAAGGTGATGAATATATACATCTTCCTCCTCCTATTTCCCCACAACAACAGCCCTGTGAGGTGGGTTGGCTGAGGGAGGGAGGGGACAGTCCCAAAGTCACCTAGCTGGCTTTCATGGCTAAGCCAAGACTAGAACTCACGGTCGCCTGGTGATTGTCCCAAAGTCACCCAACCGGCTTTCATGCCTAAGGCAGGACTAGAACTCACAGTCTCCTGGTGACTGGTCCATAGTCACTCAGTTTTTATGCCTCGGGTGATACTAGAACTCACTTCTCCTGATGTTTGGTCCAAACTCAACCAGCTAGCTTTATGTTGAAGGTGGGACTAGAACTCACGGTCTCCTGGTGACTGGTCCATAGTCACCCAGTTAGCTTTTATGCCTCGGGCGATACTAGAACTCACTTCTCCTGATGATTGGCCCAAAGTCACACAGCTAGCTTTATGTCAAAGGCGGGACTAGAACTCACGGTCTCCTGGTGACTGGTCCATAGTCACTCAGTTTTTATGCCTCGGGCGATACTAGAACTCACTTCTGATGATTGGTCCAAACTCACCCAGCTAGCTTTATGTTGAAGGTGGGACTAGAACTCACAGTCTCCTGGTGACTGATCCATAGTCACCCAGTTAGCTTTTATGCCTCGGGCGATACTAGAACTCACTTTTCCTGATGATTGGCCCAAAGTCACACAGCTAGCTTTATGTCACAGGCGGGACTAGAACTCACGGTCTCCTGGTGACTGGTCCATAGTCACCCACTTAGCTTTTATGCCTCGGGCGATACTAGAACTCACTTCTCCTGATGATTGGTCCAAACTCACCCAGCTGGCTTTATGTCAAAGGCGGGACTAGAACTCACAGTCTCCTGGTGATTGGCCCAAAGTCACCCAGCCAGTTTTCGTGCAAAGCCAGGAGACTAGAATTCACCATATCACCCACTTTTTAGTATGGTGCCTTAACCATTAGACAAAACTGCCTCTGTTCATTTGATTACTCTTCATGAAAAAGGGAGTTCTCAGCGAAGGCTTTTGCCGTTGGCTTGCTGTCCTAAGAACGTCAGATTTGCTCCGCACTACTACTACACACAATTGCACAACAGCACTGTGTCAAAACAGCTTACAGTCTCGCGCCCACTAACACAAAGGCAGTTTCACAATTTCCATTGCCGTGAATTTTCATTTGCATTTAGCATTTCGGTATTCACACAGTTGCAAATACCTCTGCATGTGTTTACTGCGTGCAAACACACAATAAATTACACTGACCTGTCACACACACACACACACACACACACACACACACACGCGCGTCAGGCAGGAAAGAAGGGCACATGATGGACTATGTTGTCTAACAAATTTTAACCGACAGGATCTAGAAAGAGATGTTAAATCAGTCCTTTTAACATGATTTCTGTACGGATTTTTATTTGAATTTTATCCTTGTAAACTTGTAAACTTAGTCACTTAAGAGGGCGAGATATAAATTTGATTAGCAAATAAATCATCTATAATTCATTGCCATAGTACGAAAGGTGGTTCGGCGTAACGTGAAGATATTGGACCAGGAACTGGGAGGCTGGGAATTCTAGTTCTCCATTAGGCAGGGAAACTGTCAAGAGTGCCTGTCAGCTCAACCTACCTCACAGGGCTGTTGTTGTGGGGAAAAATAAGAAGGGGGAACATTATGCGCATCCCCTTGAATTGTTCAAAAAGAAAGCAGGATGTAATAATTATAACATCACCTCTAATCTGTAATTTCATCCTCTCTAATCTCATAAATGGCCTAGATATAATATTAATACAGGTGGTCCTCGACTTATGTCACTAAGCAAGAAATTTGTTAAGTGAGTTTTGTCCCATCTTACGACCTTTCTAGCCCTAGTCGTTAAGCGAATCACGGCAATTGTTAGTCACACGGTCGTTAAGTGAATCCGGCCTCCCCATTGACTTTGCTGATCAAAAGGTCGCAAAAGGGGATCGCGTAACCCCGGGACACTCCAACCATCATAAATACGAGTCAATGGCCAAGCGTCTGAATTTTGATCACGTAAGCACGGGGATGTAACGAAGGTCGTAAGTGTGAAAAATGGTCCTAAGTCACTTTTTTTCGGTGCCATTGTAACTTTGGTCACTAAATGAGTCAAGGACTACCTGTATATAGAACACTTGTTTCATTCGCATGAAGTAGCACATTTCAAAATGTTATTTATTTATTGGTTCGATTTATATGCCGCCCTTCTCCGGAGACTCAGGGTGGCTTACAATGCGTTAAGCAACAGCCTTCATACTTTTGCATATTTATACAAAGTCAGCTTATGGCCCCCACAAACTGGGTCCTCAGTTTACCCACCTTAGAAAGGATGGAAGGCTGAGTCGACCTTGAGCCTGGTGAGATTCGAACTTACAGTAATTGCAGACAGCTGGTATTAATCACAATGCTTTAGTCTGCTGAGCCACCAAACCCGTTCTTCCTTCCTTCTTTCCTTCCTTCCTTCCTTCCTTCCTTCCTTCTTCCCTCCCTCCCATTTTTCCCCTCATTTTCCTTTCTTTTTCTTTTCTTCCTTCCTTCTTTCATTTCTTCCTTCCTTCTTTCCTTCCTTCCTTCTTTCTTTCAATTTTTTCCTTCATTTCCCTTTCTTTCTTTTCTTCCTTCATTCTTTCATTCCTTCCTTCCTTCCTTCCTTCTTTCCTCCCTCCCTTCCATTTTTCCCTTAATTTCCCTTTCTTTCTTTCTTTCTTTTTAAATTTGATTTATATGCTGCCCTTCTCCAGAGACTCAGGGCGGCTTACAATGCGTTAAGCAATAGCCTTCCTACTTTTGTATATTTTATACTAAGTCATCTTATTGCCCCCACAATCTGGGTCCTCAATTTACCTACCTTAGAAAGGATGGAAGGCTGAGTCGACCTTGAGCCTCGAACTTGCATAATTGCAGACAGCTGGGTGTTAATTACGGTGCTTTAGTCTGCTGAGCCACCAAGGTTGTTAACTTACAACCTATAACTTCTTGAATTCCTCATATATTACGAAATTGACTACATTCTTCCACCATAAACGTGTCATACTTATATATGCTCCTTTAATATATTATATATATTATTACAGATACCCACATACTTCATGCCTTATACCATAATGGCGAACCTACGGCACGCGTGTCACAGGTGGCACACGGAGCCATCTCAGTAGGCGCGCGAGGGTTGCCCTCGCTCAGCTCCAGCCTGCATGTGTGCTCTGGCTAGCTGATTTTCAGGCCTTCCGGCCCCACCAGAAATCGGGAAACAGGCTGTTTCTGGCCTCTGGAGGACCTCCCGGGGGTGTGGAGAGGCTGTTTTTGCCCTCCCCAGGCTCCAAGAAAGGCTCTGGACTCAGGGCGAAAATCGGGCCTACTGGGCCCACCATGCCATCACGTGCCAAAAGCGGGGGGAGCGCATGCGTGAGGGGGGTGGGGCACATTGAATTATAGGTGTGGGCACATGCGCGTGTGACCCCCCCATCCTCCCCCAGCTTTTGGCGCCAGACGGCAAAAAGGTTCGCCATCACTGCCTTATACTCTAAATAATTACATAAAACCTCTAATATCATCCTCATTTTACGCTGCCTAGAGTAGTGAGGGCGAACCTTTTCGGCACGCGGGCGCTCGTTGGGGCCGCGCTCCAGAAAAGCCGAAGTTCTGGATTGTAGCGCGCATGCGCGTCTGACAATCAGCTGGCCGGCCCACAGGCGCACACCAGTTTCTGCCACTGCAGCACATGTGAAGGACAGCTGATCATTGCACAGGCATGTGCACCAGAAACACGGAAGACAAACAGGCAAGGCCACGCGTGCCTGGACGACATGGCTTCGCGTGCCAGTTTGGACATGCATGCCATAGGTTCACCATCACAGGCCAAGAGTCATTGTGTGTATGTTGGGTGGAGATATATATATTGAGAATTGAGATTTCACTGAAAATTAGGATATGAAACATCTTGATATACGTAGGAAAATCCTGTTATTCGGGTCTTCTCCCGTGTAAAATTGGAAGTGTCTTGGCGACGTTTCGACGAAGTTTCATTCGTCATCTTCAGGCTGCTGTTCTCGGCTTCGTGCTTCCAGGAGCAATGTGAGATCGCAGCTGTCTCTTCCTTTTAACTGCTAGTGGGGGTGGGAGCTGATTGGGTGGGAGCTTGGCTGTGTTCTGATTGGGTGGAGGTGTGTTCTGATTGGTTAGGGGCTTGGCTGTACTCTGATTGGATGGGGGGGTTGGTTGTGCTCTGATTGGCTGGGGGTGTGTTCTGTTTGCGTGGGGGCTTGGTTGTGCTCAGCTTAGTCTGAGTTGCAGGGGGGTTTGAGCTGGTGAGCTGCGTTGTTGTTGTTTGGCTTTGTGTTTGTGGCTCCTGGAAGCACGAAGCCGAGAACACCAGCCTAAAGATGACGAATGAGACTTCGTCAAAACGTCACCAAGACCCTTCCACTTTTACGCGGGAGAAGAACGAAAAACCAAAGACCTACACACACACACACACACACACACACACGTATAAATATTGTGTTTTTCTATCGAGGCACCTGGTCTACCCCAGCATGTGGGAGGGAGCATACTGCATCCCTTTCGCCTTTCAGCTCCAATCCGGGAGCCCTCAAGCAGTCGCATTCACGACAAACCATTTCATACCAAATTGCCTAACATGCAGGCAGCCCAAATTCGAATCCAAATTAAGAGCCTTGGTGGCGCAGCGGACTAAAGTGCTGTTAAAGTATCACTTAGCTGCCAGTTGCCTGCAAGTACTATGAGTTCAAATCTCACCAGGCTCAAGGTTGACTCAGCCTTCCATCCTTCCGAGGTAGATAAATTGAGGACCCGGATTGTGGGGGCAATAAGCTGACTTTGTATAAAAAAGAACACCGCTTAGGGGGGGCCGAAAGCCCTACTAAGCAGGTATATACAAAAGTATGAAGGCTATTGCTTAACGCATTGTAAGCCGCCTTGAGTCTCCAGAGAACAGCGGCATATAAATCAAACCAATAATAATAATAATAATAATAATAATAATAATAATAATAAACTAATAAGTGTATGGCTAGCTGATAGATCTATACTAGTCTCCCTTTATTTCTTTATCAGCGAAATATAAATTTTATATCTATCTATGTATCTATGTATCTATGTATCTATGTATCTATGTATTTATCTATCTATCTATCTATCTATCTATCTATCTATCTATGTATCTATCTATCTATATGCAAATTTTGGTGTATTCGGATCTTTTCCCGTGTAAGATTGAGAGTATCTTGGCGACGTTTCGACAAGATCCCACTCGTCATCTTCAGGCTGGTGTCTTCGGCTTCGTGCTTGTGCGAGGAAAGCATGGAGCCAAAGACACCAGCCTGAAGATGACGAGTGGGACCTCGTCGAAACGTCGCCAAGATACTCTCAATCTTACACGGGAAAAGACCCGAATACACCAAAATTTGCATTTAATAAAATATCTACTGTCCGGCTCTTCCCTTTAGGCCCAGCGTCGTGCCAAACTGTCGCAGAAGCCAGTGGAGGATTTGAACTCGGCTCCCATCCCGGACAAAGCAGTTTCCTCTTCCGATATAGAATGCAAAGCAGGGTTTGGAGGTGAGCGAAGGAGCAAGACCTTGTAGCCGTGCCGGGACTGGCTTTGCCGATACAGGCAGTCCTTGATTTACAACCATTTGTTTAGTGCCAGAATTAAGAAGTAATTAAGAATTACGTTTGCGTTGAAAGCCAAACAGCTTTCACTGGCTTTAACTGGATTAGGGCCTGAAAAAAATTATTCATTTTTAAGATAGAGGGAATTGTGGTCGTAAGTCGATTACTGTCTGGAGCCGAGTTCGAGTCCCGCTTTTCCTTTTCTGTTCCAGGACACACGGATGCCCAGAACGGCATTGTGCTTCTGAGCTTCACCGTCATAAATGGCCCAACCTCGCAGGATAAAAAGGCGGTCACCGTCCCCAGGACGAGCCGAGTTCTGACGACCAAGCAACTGATTGTGAGACGGGGACTCGCAGTGGCCGGCGCTGTGGGAATTCTAGCCGTGGGAATATTGATACGGATATTCACGGTGGACAATTAGAGTCCACGGGGAAGAAACTAGAACGGACTCCCTTGAACCCAAGGCAAAGAAACGAGAGCGAGATGCTCAGCGGCAGGAACCTGTTTCATCCAGCAGAGGGCGCCGCTGGGAGTCATACCCAGAGCTTCCACCAGGGGGCGCCCATCTCAGCCAAACATTGTGGGGCGTTGGCCATCTTGCTCGTTCTCGCAAAGCCAAGCTGACCGAATCCGGCATCTCAAAATGCAAAAGACTGATTTTTGGGGTTCCGATAACCTGACATATTCCATCTAATATTTCCAGATAAAAATCTTTAATAGTATTTTTTTACATTGTTTTTAAATGTTTGCCTTTAAAAGAAACAAGAAAAGCAGGTTAGAAAAGGTTAGCAAACAAATATAGACCCCAAGGAGGTCAAAAAAGTCAAGAGGGACCCCAACCCCCATGTCATAGCAGTAGGAATTTCATCCTTGTTTACGTGGGATGGAACTTTAACAAGGTTGGGGGGCACCCTTTTGAGTTTTTTTGACTGCCCCACAGATACCAGTGGCCATTTGGGGGGGAAGTACCCTTTAATTTAAAGAGATGAATCCATGCAGCAGGTGGGGTAATTAATTTGGGATTTATTTGGCTTGTGCAACACAGTTTTAGCTGTGGTTTGGTCCAAGGAAGCTCTATCTAGGAAGTCAAATATACTATTTATACACTGAAAATAATCTAACCAGGATTAGGCCAGCTTTCAGGTTTTATCTCTCAAGCTTCCAGCATTGGGAAAATTCTCTCTTCTTGTTCATCAAACGTAAATTCATGTGTCCGTTTGAACTGTCCAGCCGCTTACTATTGTAGGGGGGAAAAATCCGGTCCGGTTCCAAACCGAGAAGAAAAGTGCTGGAAATAAAATTGAGGCCGATCGGAAAGGAGGATTCCATTTATTGGACTCAAAAGCACAGAATGCAGTTCTGGGACAGCTGACAAATTAACTTTTTTTTTTTTTTAAATGTGATTTATATGCCGCCCTTCTCCAGAGACTCAGGGCGGCTTACAATGCGTTAAGCAATAGCCTTCATACTTTTGTATATTTTATACAAAGTCGGCTTATTGCCCCCACAAACTGGGTCCTCATTTTACCTACCTTAGAAAGGATGGAAGGCTGAGTCAACCTTGAGCCTGGTGAGATTTGAACTTACAGTAATTGCAGACAGCTGGTGCTAATCACAACGCTTTAGTCTGCTGAGCCACCAGGCCCTTAACTTGATGAGTGTAAGGATTTTTCTGCGGTTTCTGAAATGCTGCAGGGGATTGTGCAACCTAGTGAGATCGGTGTGTTTTTGCTATTCTAATGGTGGTGGGTTAATCCTATTATATCCTAAAGAGCCTGTCCTGTCCTTAGAATTTGGGTGGGTGGGGGATATAAATTCTTAATCTCAAATTCTAAGGACAGAATCTCCCAAATTCTGTCCTTAGAATTTGGGTGGGGGGGGGGATATAAATTCTGCTCTCTTAATTTGGAGCAGAAGGTATTTTGTTTGTGAATAAGCTGGCCTGGATTTCTTAATTGGCACAAAATATCTATCTCTAGACTTCAGGCATCTGCTGGAGGCTGTTGAGGCTGCTTTCTGCCTTTAAAGAACACGTTTCTTCATCTCTCGTTTCGGGAAACATAATATTCAGCCTCTTTTAATATTCCCCAAAGTGTTTCAATCTTTAGGAGGGTGTGCGATTACTTCTTACACTATTAATCCTAGTTTGTTTGATGTCTGCTGGTTTCAAACTTAGGGTGGTTGAAGAACCAATGGCCGAGGGATGCATAGGGCACGCTCAGGATAATGGGATGCGGAACTGATCTTGGGAGATAGGAAGAAGAGTTTGCAATTGAGGCAACCGTCAGCAAGAGGTTGCTAAGCCCATAGCAGCAATAAGGACGGAGGGAAAACATCTTCCCTAGTTTCTTGAGCTGTAAATATGAGGTGGTGGTGGTGGGGAGATTTACTTCCAAAACTGCGGAGCTCCTGTACAATGGAACTTATTCCGGCTAGGGATGGCTGGAATTGTAGTACAGCCACATTGCGCCTCTGATGAATAGCATACAGGCCTAACACATCACTCTCTCAAAACTCTGGATATTTCCTTGGGTAACAGTTCTCAGGCTTGGCAGCTGGACGATGAGTGGACTTCCACTCCCAGAATTCCCCAGCCAGCAGGCCTTAAGAGGGAAGGATTTCAACTCCCAGAATTCTCCAGCCAGCATGTTTTAAGATAGATGGACTTCCACTCCCAGAATTCCCCATTGGCATGCTTTAAGAAGGGTGGACTTCCACTCCCAGAATTCCCCAGCCAGCCAAGTTAGTTGGGGAATTCTGGGAGTTGAAAGTCACTCATCGTCCTACTGTCAAGTTTGAGAAACACTATGCATAGATCAGAAATTTCTCTGTGGAAGACAAAAGTCAGCGGCCCTCAGAGCTTTTAAAAAAGCACTTTTAAAAAAAACAAACAATTTCATGTTCAAATGCATTTTGTTCCCTGCCATAACACAGCTGTAAAATGCAAAAGTTTTCATTGCTCCTTTCAAAGAAAAGGAATAGAAGCTGCTATTTCCCCAAAAAGCAACAAAAACTTCATTTTTTTTCCACCTGACAACAGAACAAACTTGCTTTAAAAAAAAAAGACTCTGTAAGAAAAATATTTTGAAAATTTAACAATGGGGGGGGGGGCTTTTCCTAAGTCCTCTAACTTAAATCATTTTTTCTTGAAACTTGTGTTTTCCTTTTCTTTGGTGCAAACTGCCTTTCCCGGAGAGAAGAAATATAAGACTATATATAAGATATACTCTCACCCGAGAAATCAACCTTTGGTGCTTCCCCTATTTTGAGCAATGATTAAGAAGAAATTGCGTTAACTCTTGTAAGTAAGTGTTAGAAAAAGACACCCCACCCGACACATACACACATCTGCAAACACACAAACACTGCCTGGAACAGCTCTTTTTAACACCACGTTGTGCGATATAGCCTTTGCGGAATTGCATTCTCAGAAAAGCACCACCTGTGAAAAGGAAAAAAAATAATAATATTGAATTTCTGCATTGGGAAAAGAAAAGAGAGATACAGGTAGTTCTCGACCAATGACTGTAATTGGGACCAGAATTTCCACGGCTAAGCAGGACGGTTGTTAAGTGAATCACCAATTATTGTTGTCGTTGCCATTTTTTTCAGCAAAAATCACTGTGGTTGTTAAACGAATCACATGGTTGTTAAGTGAATCTGTCTCCCCCCCCACCCCGTTGACTTGGCTTATCAGAAGCTCGCGGGGAAGGTGGCAAATGGGGATCACATGGGATGCCGCAACCGTCCTACATACATGCCAATTTTTTTTTAATTTGGTCATAAGTGTGAGGACTGGTCATAAATCACTTTTTCTCAGTGCCATCGTAACTTCGAATGATTCTTAAGCGAATGGACATAAGTCGAGAAATACCTGCACCCGAGGTGTGACTTGAAAGACACTTTTCGTGAGGTCAGACAAAATAGTTCTGATAAATTAGGATAATCTCAAAATGGCCTCGACTTACCACAATTCATTTAGTGCCTGTTCAAAATTGCAAAAAAATAAAACAAAGTTTGAAAAAAATGACGTAGGACCCTTTTTCACACTTATGGCCGCATCCCCAGGGTCACGTGATCAAAATCACGACGCTTGGCAACCGACTCGTATTTATGACGGTCGCAGTATCCTGGAGGTCTGTGATGCCTTTTTGTGACCTTCTTACAACAGTTCATTTAATGACTATTCAAGGTTACAACGGCACTGTATAAAAGCGACTTAGGACCGATTTTCACACTTACGACAATTCCCGCATCCCCGTGGTCACGTGATCAAAATTCAGGCGCCTGGAAGCTGACTTGTATTCACGACGGTTACAGAGTCTCCTTTTACGACCTTCTGAAAAGCAAAATCAATAAGCCAGATTCACTTAACAACCGTGTTGCTAATTTAACCACCGCAGATGTGGCAGGACGGGTTGTAAAACCCCTTTAACTGTCTCGCTTAACAACAGAAACGTTGGGGGTCAATTGTGGTCGTAAATTGAGGATTACCTAGGCTGTACCCAAATCTAATGGTGCAAAATCATCCTCTTTTAAGAGGAAAAATGATCAAGAAACTGAGGTAAAATTTACTCTGTGCTTATTCACACTGTCTTGTTCTACAGCTAATCCTCAACTTGCAACATTTAGTGACCGCTCAAAGTTACAACGGCACTAAAAAAATGGGACTTATGACCATTTTTCACACTTATGACCATTGCAGCCTCCCCGTGATTAAAATTCGGACGCTTGGCAAGTGACTCATATTTATGACAGTCGCAGTGTCACATGATCCCCTTTTGCGACCTTCTGACAAGCAAAGTCAACGGGGAAGCCGGATTCACTTAACGACCGTGTTGCTAACTTAACCACTGTAGAGACTCGCTTAACAACGGTGGCAAGAAAGATTGCAAAGTGGGTTTGTAAAAAAAAAATATCACCTCACAAATGTTTCACTTAGCAACATAAACTTTGGGCTCCGTTGTGGTCGTAAGTGGAGGAATACCTCAATTACAAACAGGATAACAGACAAGCAGCAAATGGATTCAGAGGGGGAGAAAATGTGGGACCTCTGAAATTGGGCCTCTGAAATAATTTAACCATGATTGTTGGTCACTCTATAGCAGTGATGGCTAACCTTTTTGCCATCGCGTGACAAAAGCGGGGGGAGCGAGGGAGGGGGTCGCGCGCGCATGTGCCCATACCTATAATAACATGCATCCCACCCCCCGTGCATGCGTGTGCAATACCTCCCCCGCGCTCCCCCCGCATTTGGCACGTGATGGCATGGTGGACCTGGTAGGCCCTTTTCTTGCTCTCCCCAGGCTCCAGAGCCTCTCTAGGAGCCTGGGGAGGCTGAAAATGGCCCGTTTGCGGCCTCCGGAGGGCCTCTGAGGGGTGAGGAAGGCCGTTTTCGCCCTCCCCAGGCTCCTAGGGATGCTCTGGAGAATGAGGAGAGCAAAAAACAGGCCTACTGGAGGCTGAAAATGGCCCATTTGCGGCCTCCAGGGGGCCTCTGAGGGGTGGGGAAGGCCATTTTCGCCCTCCCCAGGCTCCTAGGGATGCTCTGGAGAATGAGGAGAGCAAAAAATGGGCCTACTGGAGGCTAAAAATGACCCGTTTGCGGCCTCCGGGGGGCCTCTGAGGGGTGGGGAAGGCCGTTTTCGCCCTCCCCAGGCTCCTAGAGATGCTCTGGAGAATGAGGAGAGCAAAAAATGGGCCTACCGGAGGCTGAAAATGACCCATTTGCGGCCTCCGGGGGGCCTCTGAGGGGTGGGGAAGGCTGTTTTCGCCCTCCCCAGGCTCCTAGAGATGCTCTGGAGCCTGGGGAGAGCAAAAAACGGGCCTCCCCTCCCCACCCTGAAGCCCTCCGGAGGCAGGAAACAGCCTGTTTCCCTACTTCTGGTGGGCCCAGAAGGCCCGAAAATCAGCTGGCGTGCTGGAGCTGAGCTCTCGTGCCTTCCAATATGGTTCCGCATGCCACCTGTGGCACGCGTGCCATAGGTTCACCATCAGGGCCCTATAGCATTATTTATTATATGGATAGTCCTCAACTTGCAACCATTCATTTACTGACCGTTCAAAGTAACAAGGGCACTGAAAAAAGTGACTTGCGGCCATTTTTCACACTTAACGACCGTTGCAGCATTCCCCATGGACACGTGATCAAAATTCAAATGCTTGGAAACTGACATGTACTTTTGACAGTTGAAGTGTCCCGGGAGGGGGGGGGTACATAATCCTGTTTTGCGACCCTTAACAAGCAAAGGCAAGGAGGAAGGCAGATTTGTTTAACAACCATGCTGCTACCTGCAGTGATTCACTTAATAACCGTGGCAGGAAAGGTCATAAAATCAGGCAAAATTCACTTAACAGCTGCATGACTGACATTAACAACTGCGCTCATTTGCTTAACGTATTTGGCAAGAAAGGTCATAAAACAGGACATGACTCCCTTAACAACCGTCTTGCTTAGCAACGGAGATTGGAGGCTCCGTTGCGGTCATAAGCCAAGGACTACCTATATTACAGATAAACTTTTGGCTCCCAATCAGCCTCCATGTATGAATAATGAAGAAGATTGAAGGGCAAAAAAAACACAGAAAAGAAATAATGGTTAAAGGCCAGGCATGCTTTAAATTAAAATAATCAGCCAGGGCTTTTAAATTCCAAAGCAGCTATTTCCAGATAACATAGTAACAAAATAATAGTGTTGAAAGGGACCTTGGAGATCCTCTAGTCCAACCCCCTGCTTAGGCAGGGAAGCCTATAGCCGTGATGGCGAACCTATGGCACGGGTGCCACAGGTGGCACGCGGAGCCATATTGGTGGGCACGCGAGCTCAGCTCTGGCACACATGGGTGCACCAGCCAGCTGATTTTCGGGCCTTCTGGGCCCACCAGAAGTCAGGAAACACACTGTTTCTAGCCTCCGGAAGGCCTCTTGGGGGGTGGGGAAGGCCGTTTTTGCCCTTCCCAGGCTCCTAGAAAGGCTCTGGAGCCTGGGAAGAGCAAAAAACAGGCCTATCGTGCCCACCATACTATCACGTGCCAAAAGTGAGGGGAGCACGGGGGAGCAGGGTGCATAGAATTATGGATGTGGGCATGCATTCGTGTGACCCCACTGTCCTCCCCCTGCTTTTGGCACGCGATGGCAAAAAGGTTAGCCATCACTGGCCTATAGCATTGTCCAATCTCTTCTTAAAAACTTCCAGTGTTGGAGCATTTACAACTTCTGGAGGAAAATTGTTCCACTGATTAATTGTTCTGCCAGGGAATTTTTCCTTAGTTTTAGGCTGGTTTCTTTCTTTCTTTCTTTCTTTCTTTCTTTCTTTCTTTCTTTCTTTCTTTCTTTCTTTCTTTCTTTCTTTCTCTTCCTTCCTTCCTTTCTTTCCGTCTGTCTCTGAGACCATATGCACCATATGAGACAAATTCCTTGTGTGTCCAATCATACTTGGCCAATAAAGAATTCTATTTTATATTTCTATTTCTATTTTTTTTAAATTAGATTTTTTATGCTGCCCTTCTCCGGAGACTCAGGGCGGCTTACAATGTGTTAAGCAATAGCCTTCATACTTTTGTATATTTTTTATACAAAGTCAGCTTATTGCCCCCACAAACCGGGTCCTCAATTTACCTACCTTAGAAAGGATGGAAAGCTGAGTCAACCTTGAGCCTGGAACTTGCAATAATTGAAGACAGCTGAATGTTAATAACAGGCTACTTAGCCTGTTGAGCTATCTCATCTATCTATCATCTATCTATCATCTCTTTCCATCTATCCTTATCTATCTATCTATCTATCTATCTATCTATCTATCTATCTCTATCTATCTATCTATCTATCTATCTATCTATCTATCTATCTATCTATCTATCTATCTATCTATCTATCTATCTATCTTCCAGAGGTGGGTTTCAGCAGGTTCTGACCAGTTCTGGAGAACCAGTAGTAAAAATTCTGACTGGCCCCACCCACATCTATTCTCTGCCTCCCAAGAACCAGCTGATCAGGAGGAAATGGGGATTTTGCAGTATCCTTCCCCTGGAGTGGGGTGGGAATGGAGATTTTTTTTTTTAAATTTGATTCATATGCCGCCCTTCTCCGGAGACCCAGGGCGGCTTACAATGCGTTAAGCAATAGCCTTCATTTTGTATATTTATACAAAGTCAGCTTATTGTCCCCACAAACTGGGTCCTCAATTTACCCACCTTAGAAAGGATGGAAGGCTGAGTCGACCTTGAGCCTGGCTAGGATTGAACTCGCAGTAATTGCAGGCAGCTGGATGTTAATTACGGTGCTTTAGTCTGCAGAGCTAAACCTGGCTCTTTACAGTATACAGATACTTTACAGATACTATTTTACAGTATCCTTCCCCTGCCATGCCCACCAAGCCACGCCCACAGAACTGGTAGTAAAAAAATTTGAAACCCACCCCTGCTACCTTCCTACCTACCTACCTACCTACCTACCTTATCATCTACTACATCTACTCATCGATCTATCTGAATGCAGAATAACAAGAGTTGGAGGGGACCCTAGAGGTATTTTAATCCAGCCAATGAAACCAGGAGATCTTGTTGGAAATGGTTGTCCTTAAAAATCTCCAGTGATGAAGCTCCCACAACTTCTGAAGGCAACTTCTGATCCATGGGTTGATTGATCTCATTGTCAGAAAATGTCTCCTTATTTCTAGGTTGAATCTCCCCTTGGTCAGTTTCCATCCATTATTCCTTCTCTGGCCTTCAGGTGCCTTGGAGAAGAGCTTGACCCTCTTCCTCCTCTCTGGGGCAGCCCCTCAAATATTGGAAGATGCTCTCCTGTCTCCCCTGGTCCTTCTCTTCCCTAGACTAGCCAGGCCCGGTTCTGATCTGTCCCCCCCCTTCAGAGACCCACAAAAACACAGCCAGCCGAGGGTTAATAATCACTTGGCACACTCCGCAGTTCTTATCTCAACCTTGGCAGCGATATGCACACCGTCTGCCAAGGACTTTATTGGTTTACACAAACAAGAAAATCTCCTACGTAGCTTTGCCGTTCATCTAGCTTCCAAGACTACGAGGTTGCTCCGTTTGTTTAGCTTTGTTCGTCACGAACTTCGTAACCCACCGTACTGTCTTATATACATATGCTTCTGGGTGTGGTCCAGTGAGTCATTGATCCCATGACTCCAATCCAATGACTCAGGATTTCCTCATACGTCTCAGCTGCAATACCCTTTTCTCTCGCCTTCTTTGGCGTGCGTCCAGGAATGACGTCTCTCCCTCACTCTCATCTGAGGCACCTGTTTCCCCACTACTTGGCTCTCTTTCAGCTGGCACCTGAGCCGGTGCCAGAGGGGGAGGGCTGGGAGATCTGGCTGGCTCCTCTTCCTCCTGCTCAGAGCTGCCTTCCTCCAAAGGGATAGGCCCAGAGGACGGGGCCACAACAGGTTCCTGCAACCGTTCATCCTATGTTTTAACCTCCAGCCCCCTCATCATCAGATGGACTGACAGGTGCTGTAACCTGAGCTGAGCTCCCTCCTCTGCACAACAAGGGTGACACCTGATCTCATCCTAAATAGCCTTAATCCTTTTTTCCTGGCAGCCATTTGGAGTGGATCCTCCCTACCTTTTTCTGGAATGTGTTTTTTTCAGATTTCCCAGGCTATTTTCCACCCGAGAGATTTCCTGGTTGTCTCTCATCCAAATACTAACTTGATGTGATCCCGCTTGGCTTCCTATGATTCACTGAGACACCATCGTCAACGAGAGGACAGGCAGTCCTCGATATACGACCGTTCGTTTATGGACCGCTCGGTGTCATGCAGGGGGCTGCCTTCAACCACGGTGGCAAGGAAGGTCATAAGACTCACTCAACGCCTCTCATTAGCAACAGGAATGTTCGGGTCATAAGACGAGGACTCCCTGTAATTTCAAGTGGCTGCTACACAAGCGGTCGTAAATCGAGGACTAACCTGTAGCATTTCCCGGAAGCCTTGTGGAGGGGTCTGTGTTTTTGTTTTGGCCTACTTCGGAGGGCTGACATCACGCATCCCGGCCAGGACTCACCTTGATCACAATGGCGGCCACTATACCCAGCACCGCGAGGGCAGCAAGGCCCAACTTCCACATGCTGAATCGCTTCAAGACGAAGAATTTAGCCCAATCCACCTTCTTCTGGCTGTTCGGGGGGTACCGAATACTGTTGACCGTTTCCATCCTGAATGTCCGGATGAGGCAGCCGCGCTTATGGGAAAAGGTATCGAAGCCAAAATGGCCGTGGTAGGCGCCCATGCCACTGTTACCTGTGGGGAGAAGCAGATTTCGAGGGAAGGGGTCATAGCTGGGCAGAGGGGAGCTGTATAAAAACCAGGAGACGGCGAGTTCTAGTCTCCCCCTTAGGCATGAAAGCTGGCTGGGTACCTTTGGCCCAGTCACCAGGAGACGGTGAGTTCTAGTCCTGGCTGAGGTATGAAAGTCAACTGGGTGCCTTTGGCCCGAACACTGGGGGATGGTGAGTTCTAGTCCCGCCTTAGACATGAAAGCCAGCTGGGGGACTGTGGGTGAATCACCAGGAGACAGTGAGTTCTAGTCCTGGCTGAGGTATGAAAGTCAACTGGGTGCCTTTGGCCAAGGGGGGAATTTGACACTGGGGGATGATGAGTTCTAGTCCTGCCTTAGACATGAAAGCCAGCTGGGGGACTGTGGGCCAATCACCAGGAGACAGTGAGTTCTAGTCCCGCCTTAGACATGAAAGCCAGCTGGGGGACTGTGGGCCAATCACCAGGAGACGGTGAGTTCTAGTCCCGCCTTAGACATGAAAGCCAGCTGGGGGACTGTGGGCCAATCACCAGGAGACGGTGAGTTCTAGTCCCGCCTTAGACATGAAAGCCAGCTGGGGGACTGGGGGCCAATCACCAGGAGATGATGAGTTCTAGTCCCGCCTTAGACATGAAAGCCAGCTGGGGGACTGGGGGCCAATCACCAGGAGATGATGAGTTCTAGTCCCGCCTTAGACATGAAAGCCAGCTGGGGGACTGGGGGCCAATCACCAGGAGATGATGAGTTCTAGTCCCGCCTTAGACATGAAAGCCAGCTGGGGGACTGGGGGCCAATCACCAGGAGACGGTGAGTTCTAGTCCCGCCTTAGACATGAAAGCCAGCTGGGGGACTGTGGGCCAATCACCAGGAGATGATGAGTTCTAGTCCCGCCTTAGACATGAAAGCCAGCTGGAGGACTTTGGGCCAATCACCAGGAGACGGTGAGTTCTAGTCCCGCCTTAGACATGAAAGCCAGCTGGAGGACTTTGGGCCAATCACCAGGAGATGGTGAGTTCTAGTCCCGCCTTAGACATGAAAGCCAGCTGGGGGACTGTGGGCCAATCACCAGGAGACAGTGAGTTCTAGTCCCGCCTTAGACATGAAAGCCAGCTGGAGGACTTTGGGCCAATCACCAGGAGATGGTGAGTTCTAGTCCCGCCTTAGACATGAAAGCCAGCTGGGGGACTGTGGGCCAATCACCAGGAGATGGTGAGTTCTAGTCCCGCCTTAGACATGAAAGCCAGCTGGGGGACTGTGGGCCAATCACCAGGAGATGGTGAGTTCTAGTCCCGCCTTAGACATGAAAGCCAGCTGGGGGACTGTGGGCCAATCACCAGGAGACGGTGAGTTCTAGTCCCGCCTTAGACATGAAAGCCAGCTGGAGGACTTTGGGCCAATCACCAGGAGACGGTGAGTTCTAGTCCCGCCTTAGACATGAAAGCCAGCTGGGGGACTGTGGGCCAATCACCAGGAGACAGTGAGTTCTAGTCCCGCCTTAGACATGAAAGCCAGCTGGAGGACTTTGGGCCAATCACCAGGAGATGGTGAGTTCTAGTCCCGCCTTAGACATGAAAGCCAGCTGGGGGACTGTGGGTGAATCACCAGGAGACAGTGAGTTCTAGTCCTGGCTGAGGTATGAAAGTCAACTGGATGCCTTTGGCCCAAGGGGGGATTTGACACTGGGGGATGGTGAGTTCTAGTCCCACTTTAGACATGAAAGCCAGCTAAGTAACTTGGGGCCGATCACTAGGAGATAGTGAGTTGTCCCTTTCAGCCCAACCCACCTCACAGGGTTGTTGTTGTAGGGAAAATAGGAAGAGGAAGGAGCGCTAGGTATGTTTTGCAGGTTGGAGTTACTTATATAGCAATAAAGGTGGGATACGAATAAATAAATAAAATAAAAGTACGTTGAAAAACCTAATTCATAAATAAAAAAATGAGGCTGTTGATACAAATAGGATCGCCAACACGATCGCCAACGTCCAATGACAGATACGGCACAAGAATAGTAATAATAATTAATAAATAAAAATAAATATACACCTCTTCCCTTTCAAATCCTCTTATCTATTGCGCAAAAGTTGTCTTGTTACTCTGGGTACACCTGGCCAAATGGGGACGTTGAACAAGTCAAGGTGTTGTGTTTAATGTTAAAATGTTTGTGCCTTTTTCCCGCATTCCTGCTAACTGGCTAGCTTTGATGAAAACCTGGCTAAATAGCAATAGCATTTAGACCTATATACCGCTTCACAGTGATTTTACAGCCCTCTCTACGCGGTTTACAGAGTCAGCCTCTTGCCCCCAACAATCTGGGTCCTCATTTTACCGACCTTGGAAGGACAAAAGGCTGAGTCAAATTTGAGCCGGTCAGGATCGAACTCTTGACTGTGAGCAGAGTTAGCTTGCAATATTGCCTTATAACCACTGTGCCACCACAAATTCCTTCCTTCCTTCTTGCCTTCCTTCCTTCCTCCTTTTTCTTCCTTCCTTCCTTCTATCTTTCCTTCCTTCCTTCCTTTTCTTCCTTCCTTCCTCCTTTTTCCTTCCTTCCTTCCTTCCTTCTATCTTTCCTTCCTTCCTTCCTTCTTTTCTTCCTTCCTTCCTTCGCAAGGAATATCCCTTAGACTTATATATTGCTTCATAGTGCTTTTACAGCCCTCTCTTTTTTTAAAAAAAGTTTTTTATTTTGAACACATTAAAACAAAACATAAAGACACATTTATATACATATCACTTATTCCTTCAGGTATTTCCAGGTGATCCCTTCTTGCTATTTACATCTATTTACCCAAATTTTAACTTTTGTCTTATTCAACAGTTGTTTTCTATCTTTCTTTATTTCGTCTACATTGCTCCTTGATCTTCAACATTTCCACCCGCCCCCTCCTTTATTCCTGTTTCCCATTTTTCCTATTTTCCTACTGTAGATGGTATGAATGGTTGGAAAATACAGCCCTCTCTAAGCCCTTTACAGAGTCAGCCTTTCCCCCCCAACAATTTGGGTCCTCATTTTACCGACCTCGGAAGGACGGAAGGCTGAGTCGACCTTGAGCCTGGTGAGATTTGAACTGCTAAACTGCAGCTAGCAGTCAGCTGAAGTAGCCTGCAGTGCTGCACTCTAACCACTGCGCCACCTCGGCTCTATGCACAGCATACTGGGACTGGGAAGGTGGCCTTGGGGGAAGGAGGAATCTAAGCAGAAAATCTTTCTAATTAAGGAAACACAAAATGACTTCTGTTCTGAGACTCACCAACGCCCCCGAAAGGTAAACCTGGAATGGAAAAGTGCATGATGACGTCGTTGGCGGTCACTCCGCCGCTGGAGGTTTCGGCAATCATTTTATCGATGACCTGGGAGGCAAGAGGGAAGAGAACAGAGATTGCAAAGGCCGTCGATACGTCAGTTGGTTTGGATGGAAAAAAGGAAGGGAGGGAGGGAGGGAGGGAAAGAGGAAGGGAGAAAGAAAGAAAGAAAGAAAGAAAGAAAGAAAGAGAGAGAGAGAGAGAGAGAGAGAGAGAGAGGGAGGGAGGGAGGGAGGAAGGGAGAGACAGAGGGAGGGAGGCAGGGAGAAAGAAAGGAAGGAAGGAAGGAAGGGAGAGACAGAGGGAGGGAGGCAGGGAGAAAGAAAGGAAGGGAGGGAGGGAGGGAGAGACAGAGGGAGGGAGGCAGGAAGAAAGAAAGGAAAGAAGGAAGGAAGGAAGGGAGAGACAGAGGGAGGGAGGGAGAAAGGAAGGAAGGAAGGGAGAGATGGAGGGAGGGAGGCAGGGAGAAAGGAAGGAAGGAAGGGAGGGTGGGAGGGAGGAAGGAAGGAAGGAAGGAAAGAAGGAAGGAGAAAAAAATAAAGGAAGGAAGGGAGAGATGGAGGGAGGGAGACAGGGAGAAAGGAAGGAAGGGAGAGATGGAGGGAGGAAGGAAGGAAGGGAGGGAGGGAGGGAGGAGGGAAGGAAGGGAGAGACAGAGGGAGGGAGACAGGCAGGAAGGAAGGAAGGAAGGAAGAAAAGGAAGGAAGGAAGGAAGGAAGGGAGTGTTGGAGGGAGGGAGGCAGGGAGAAAGGAAGGAAGGGAGGGAGGAAGGGAGGAGGGAAGGAAGGGAGAGACAGAAGGAGGGAGACAGGGAAGAAGGAAGGAAGGAAGAAAAGGAAGGAAGGAAGGAAGGAAGGAAGGAAGGAAGGGAGTGTCGGAGGGAGGGAGGCAGGGAGAAAGGAAGGAAGGGAGAGATGGAGGGAGGAAGGAAGGAAGGGAGGGAGGGAGGGAGGAGGGAAGGAAGGGAGAGACAGAAGGAGGGAGACAGGGAAGAAGGAAGGAAGGAAGAAAAGGAAGGAAGGAAGGAAGGAAGGAAGGAAGGGAGTGTCGGAGGGAGGGAGGCAGGGAGAAAGGAAGGAAGGGAGAGATGGAGGGAGGAAGGAAGGAAGGGAGGGAGGGAGGGAGGAGGGAAGGAAGGGAGAGACAGAAGGAGGGAGACAGGGAAGAAGGAAGGAAGGAAGAAAAGGAAGGAAGGAAGGAAGAAAGGAAGGAAGGGAGAATCGGAGGGAGGGAGGCAGGGAGAAAGGAAGGAAGGGAGGGAGGAGGGAAGGAAGGGAGGAGGGAAGGAAGGGAGAGACAGAGGGAGGGAGACAGGCAGGAAGGAAGGAAGGAAGGAAGAAAAGGAAGGAAGGAAGGGAGTGTCAGAGGGAGGGAGGCAGGGAGAAAGAAAGGAAGAAAAGGAAGAAAGAGAGAAAGAAAGAAAAGGAAGGAAGGAACTACACCTCTCAATAAAAAAAAAGTTTTATATCTGAAAGAGATCCCTCCAGGTACCCAAAAGGAAGACAGTCCCGAATTGGAGGAGACGGAGCCTGCCTGGAACCTGGGAAGGCAAAATCTACCTTGTTGTTGTTGGAGAAGACGTAGAGGGCGAGGGGCTTCTCGCGCTGGTTGATGAACTGGATGGCTTCCTCCACTCCGTTCACCGTGACGATGGGCAGGATGGGGCCGAAAATCTCTTCCTGCATGATCCGGGCTTCCGGATTGACGTCCGTGAGGATCGTGGGAGCTAGAAAGAGAGGAAGGGAGAGAAGGCCACAAAAATAGCCACGGTCCTTGGCTGCAGGCTTAGTGGCAGGACACAGAGAAAGCCTATGTTTTGATATTCATTGAGAATTTTACAGAAACTGAAAGACAAAGGAAGGAAGGAAGGAATGGAGAGAGGGAGGGAGGGAGGGAGGAAGAAGGAAAGAGAAGGAAGGAGGGAGGGAGGAAGGGAGAGAGAAAGAAAGAGAAAGAAGGAACGAAAAAGAAAGAAGGCGGGAGGGAGGGAGGAAGGAAGAAGGAAAGAGAAAGAAAGAGGGAGGGAGGGAGAGAGAAAGAAAGGAAAAGAAAGGAAGGAAGGAATGGAGGGAGGGAGAGAGGAAGAAGGAAAGAGAAGGAGGAAGGTAGGGAGGGAGAGAGAAAGAAAGGAAAAGAAAGGAAGGAAGGAAGGAATGGAGGGAGGGAGGGAGGAAGAAGGAAAGAGAAGGAGGGAAGGAGGAAGGGAGAGAGAGAGAAAGAAAGAGAAAGAAGGAAAGAAAAAGAAAGAAAGAGGGAGGAAGGGAGGAAGAAGGAAAGAGAAAGAAAAAGGGAAGGAGGGAGAGAGAAAGAAAGGAAAAGGAAGGAAGGAAGGAATGGAGGGAGGGAGGGAGAGAGGAAGAAGGAAAGAGAAGGAGGGAGGGAGGAAGGGAGAGAGAAAGAAAGGAGAAGAAAGGAAGGGAGGAAGGAATGGAGGGAGGGAGGGAGGGAGGAAGAAGGAAAGAGAAGGAGGGAGGGAGGAAGGGAGAGAGAAAGAGAAAGAAGGAAAGAAAAAGAAAGAAAGAGGGAGGGAGGGAGGAAAAGAGGAAGAAAGAAAAAGAAAGGAAGGAAGGAAGGAATGGAGGGAGGGAGGGAGGGAGGAAGAAGGAAAGAGAAGGAGGGAGGGAGGAAGGGAGAGAGAAAGAGAAAGAAGGAAAGAAAAAGAAAGAAAGAGGGAGGGAGGAAAAGAGGAAGAAAGAAAAAGAAAGAAAGGAAGGAAGGAATGGAGGGAGGGAGGGAGGAAGAAGGAAAGAGAAGGAGAGAGGAAGGGAGAGAGAAAGAAAGAGAAAGAAGAAAAGAAAAAGGAAGAAAGAGGGAGCGAGGGAGGGAGGAAAAGAGGAAGAAAGAAAAAGAAAAAGAAAGAGAAAGGAAGGAAGGAATGGAGGGAGGGAGGGAGGAAGAAGGAAAGAGAAGGAGGGAGAGAGGAGGGGAGAGAGAAAGAAAGAGAAAGAAGAAAAGGAAGAAAGAGGGAGCGAGGGAGGGAGGGGGTTGTTGTGTTTCCCCGCTAGGGAGGTTTGGGGGCATCTGATTGGTTTGGGGGCTCACCTATGAAGCAGGTGGACTCATCCGTTTCACCCCCGTAGGCCACCTTCTGTCCTTCCAAAAGGCCCATCAGTCTCTTGAAATGACGCTTGTTCACAATCCGCTCGTAATCCGGGGAGTCCTTAACGTTCTCGCCGTAGAATTCCTGCAAGGGAATCAAGACGGGTGGCTCACTCCAGGCCAGGTGGGGGGTCAAACTTGATTTCATTGAGGGCCGCATCGAGCTTGTGCTTGACCTTGGGGGGCCAGAGTCACCGTGGCCAGCTCGTCACTCGTGTCGGGGGCACCTGTGGTGGCCCAAGCGCAAACAGGCTCCCGAGCTCCGTTTACAGCTGCAACGCCTCCTGCAACGCTCAGCCAGCGAAAACGGAGCTTGGGAGTGCCGCATGCAGAGGTACTGCGGGCCAGTCCTTCACTGTTTGCAGGGCGGCCCTGTGGACCAGATCTAAGCACCACACAGGCCGGATCTGGCCTCCGGGCCCTGAGTTTGACACCCCTGCTCTAGGTCCTCGACTTATGAGTGCAATTGGGACTGAGCTTCTGTCACTAAGAGAGACGGTTCAGTGAGTTGTGCCTGATTTTTAAGAGGGAGGGAGGATGGGAGGGGAAAGTAAAAAATAAGAAGGAAGGAAGGTAGGAGAAAGTAAAAAATAGGAAAGAAGAAGGGAGGGAGGGAGGGAGGAAAGAGAGGAAAAAACAAGGAAGGAAGGAAGGAAGGAAGAAGGGAGGGAAGGGAAAGTGAAAAATAGGAAGGAAGGACGGAAGGAAAGAAGGAAGGAAGGAGGGAGGAAAGAAGGAAGGAGGGAAAATGGAAGAGATAGGTAAGAAGGAAGGAAAGAGGAAAAAACAGAAGGAAGGAGGGAGGGAGGGAGAAAGGACGAAGGAAGGACGAAGGAAGGAAAGGGGAAAAAAGAAGGAAGGGAGAGAGGAAGGAAGGACAAAATAGGGAGGAAGGAAGGAAAGAGAAGAAAAAACAAGGAAGGAAGAAAGGAAGGAGGAAGGGAGGAGGGAGAAATAAGAAAGGAAAAAAGAAAAAATAGGGAGGAAGGAAAGAGAAGAAAAAACAAGGAAGAAAGGAAGGAGGAAGGGAGGAGGGAGAAATAAGAAAGGAAAAAAGAAAAAATAGGGAGGAAGGAAGGAAAGAGAAGAAAAAACAAGGAAGGAAGAAAGGAAGGAGGAAGGGAGGAGGGAGAAATAAGAAAGGAAAAAAGAAAAAATAGGGAGGAAGGAAGGAAAGAGAAGAAAAAACAAGGAAGGAAGAAAGGAAGGAGGAAGGGAGGAGGGAGAAATAAGAAAGGAAAAAAGAAAAAATAGGGAGGAAGGAAGGAAAGAGAAGAAAAAACAAGGAAGGAAGAAAGGAAGGAGGAAGGGAGGAGGGAGAAATAAGAAAGGAAAAAAGAAAAAATAGGGAAGAAGGAAGGAAAGAAAGAGAAAAAAAACAGAAGGAAGGACGGGGAAAAAAGACCGATTTTTCCCAGCCTGATTTCCTCCAGTAGAAAAGGGAAGAATTTGTAAATTTGTATTTACTGTATTAATATTCTGTTATTTTATGCCTGTGGGGTTTGCCTTAGGGGTTTGTCTCATGACCTGGCCTACCTTGAAGGGTTGGGGTTGGGGATTACGCCCTTCTCCTGCAGCTGCACCACCAGGAGGCTTTTGCTAAACCATCAGTGCAAAAGACAAGCAACTTCCCTTTTATTGTTACCCCAAATTTTTGTGCTACAGCTTGCAATGGAAGCTGCTTTGCTGTGAATCCCGGCGGAGGAAAAAGGTTTCCTCTGGAGTTTTGGTCAAGGAGCAACACACGTTTCTCTGTTTTTCAAGAGTCAACTGGCATTTGCCCAGAAACTCCCAAGTTCTGATGCCGTCATGACCCTGTCTTGCCCCACAACAGGAATGGCCTTTCCCAGACACAGAAGACCCCCGGCCTACGTCTTACCTTGACAGTGTTTTTAATGATCTCCACGACGGTCTTCTGAATGGATGGATTGCATAGGATATAATCCGGAGCAATGCAGGTCTGGCCACAATTCATGTACTTCCCCCACGCGATCCGCCTAAAAGGATTAAAGAATCCCAGAAGGTTAAGAGTAGGAAGGGGCTCTCCCCAGGTTCAGGCCAGGGATCCACATTACAGGTAAAACTCGACTTACGACCGTAATTGGAATTAAAACAAATCCAATTCATGAAATTCTTAGTTGAAGCGTGCAAATCAGCATCTGCATTTCCTGCGTCGGATGAGAAGAGCACATCTTTCTCCTTCTGCCCTGGCCACTTTTTACAGAGGCACCACGGAGAGCATTTTAACAAACCGCATCCCTGTTTGGTTTGGTGGCCGCAGTGCCTCAGATAGAAAGTCCCTACAGAGAGTGGTGAGGACAGTGGAGATGATTACAGAAAGTTCGCTTCCCGTCATTCAGGATATTGCTTATAACTGCTATGTGCTTAGAGCTCAAAGCATTGTTAGAGACCCCGTATACCCATTCCACGGTCTGTTTCTGTTGCTCAGCTCTGGGAGGGGGTTCCAAAATATCTATAGAAGGACTACCAGATTCTGGAACAGTTTTGTTCCCTAGGCCATCTGTCTGGTAAACTCGCGAGATTCGTTTTTCTCACCATGTATACGTCATAAGTGTGAAAAACGGTCATAAGTGGAGTTTTTTCAGTGCCGTTGAAACGTCGCTCTCTCAATTAATTAATTAATTAATTTGTTTGTTTGTTTGTTTGTTTGTTTGTCAGATTTATATGCCGCTCTTCTCCTGTAGGACTCGGGGTGGCTCATAACAACCCAACAATAGATAAAATTAAATAATATTAAATATTAAAAACCAATTTAAAATCCCCAAATCCCCAGATAAGGGAAGTTGCTGAAAGAGCCATGTCTTTAGGTCGGAGCGGAAGAGGCGGAAGTTGGGGGCCGTCCGGAGCCCGGTGGGCAACCTCTTCCAAAGGGTCAGTGCGACCACAGAGAACGCTCCCTCATCCTGGGGACCACCAGCTGACACTGTCTGGCCGAGGGGACCCGGAGGAGAGCAGCCCTATGAGCCATTGTCAAGTCGACAGCTACCTGTAGAAGATTGCAAGCTCACCTGCAAGCCACCTCAAGATTGCAGCCCTCATCGATGTAACAGGGGCTCTTCCCGCCCAGCTCGAGAGTGACGGGGGTCAGATGCTTGGAGGCGGCTTCCATGACAATTTTGCCAACGGCGCTGTTGCCCGTGTAGAAGATGTGGTCGAATCTTTGCTTCAGCAGTTCCGTCGTCTCCGGCACCCCTCCATTGATCACCGGATACAGATCCTGGGGTGGGTGGTGGTGGTGGGGATATAGAGGATACAGAGAGTCCTTGAGTTACAACAATTGAGCCCAAAAGAGACGTTGCAAAGTGAAATATTTGTTAAGCGAGTTTGCCAAATTTTACGACTTTTCTTCCCACCGTTGTTAAGCGAATCCTTGCAGTTGTTAAATGAGTCACATGGCCGTTAAGTGAATCTGGATTCCCGGTGGACTTTCCTGGTCAGAAGGTCACAAAAGGGGATCGCGTGACCCCCACCCCCGGACATTGCAACCGTCGTAACTATGAGTCAGTTGTCAAGCATCCGAATATAAATTATGTGACTGACACGGTCGTTAAGTGTGAAAAAGGGTCGTAAGTTCATTTTTTTCAGTGCTGTTGTCATTTTGAACGGTCACTAAATGAACAGTTGTTAAGTCGAGGGCCACTTGTAGATAAATAAATTGGTTTTCATCTCCACATGCAGGTAAGTCCTCGAGTTACGACGATTCGTTCAGCGACTGCTCGACGTTACAACAGCACTGGAAAAAGTGAATTTAGGGCCATTTTTCACACTTACGACCGTGGCAGCATCGTCCACGGTTACCTGATCAAAATTGAAACCATCTTATAATTTCAAAGGTTCGCTCTTCAAAAGAGCGTTCAACATTTTAATTTCTAATCTTAAATGTTTTTTTTAAAAAACTTCACAACATTTTCAATACTTTAATTGGTCCTGTTTAATAGGCTGAGGTTTACGCAGGTAGTCCTCGACTTACGGCCACAATTAACCCCCAACATTTCTATTGCTAAGGGAGAGACAGTGGCTAAGACAGTCCTTGACTTACAACGGTTTGTTGAGTGACCGTTCAAAGTTAACAATGGTGCTGAAAAGGTGACTTATTTTTCACAGTTATCACCTTTGCAGCATCCCCGTGATCCTGGGATCAAAATTCAGATACTTGGCAATGGGTTTCATATTTATGACGGTCGCAGTGTCCCAGGGTCAGCTGATCTTCAGCCAAAAAGCTTGTAAAAAAAAATGCTTTTAAAAGTAAAAGGTTAAATTTGTTATCTTATTTGATGTTTTTTTGTTTATTCTGTTTAATGATGATTTTTATATTTGAATGACTAAGAAATATTATTAAGAGTAAATTTTGGGATTTATATGATATTTTAATTCAAAACTTAAGATGCCCAACATTATTTTATTATTATTTTTTTTAAAAAAGGTAAGTGTTATATTTTGTATGCGAAAATTTTCTATGAATTTTTATAAATGACTTATGTGGTTATATATCTGGGGGGTAATAGATTTTAAAAGTTTAGAATATTTTTTGTACTAAATAAGTTTAAAATTGTTTTATTGTTAGCCAGATCTCACCTAAAAAGTTGTTGGTTGTTGATTGTAATACATGATTGTTTAATAGTGGAAGTCGGGGGGGGGGAAAGGGGGGGTTGACGGGGGAGGGGAGGGGGTGGTTGTTGGGGTGGGGGGTTGGGGGGGAAGGCATATTAAAATTGTATTGTAAAACTTTTTCAATAAAAAAAAAAGTAAAAAAAAAGCCTCTGATGATCGCATGGCTCAGCTGGGATCGTCAGAGGCTTTTGAAAGCATTTTTCTCTACAACCTCTTAAAGTTGTAGAAAAAAATGCTTTTAAAAGTTAAAAAAAAAAGGGGGGGCCACGCCCACCCTGTCACATTATCCCCCATCAAGCGAGCGGTGAGCGGGCCGGGGACCAGTTCGGGAGCATGGCCAGCCAATGTTATGACCAGTTCTTCGAACTACTACAAATTTTTACTACCGGTTCTTGCAAACCGGTGCGAACCAGGAGCAACCCACCACTGGACCACGCGCACAAAAACACACACGCTCTGGCTGTTGGCAAATGAAACGCAACCACACCGCGAAGCCACACAGCAACAATCCTTCACCCTCACCTTGTCGAGGTATTGAGGCAACAGCTTTTCAAACACCTTGGCTGTGTTTTCGCTGACCTCCGACGGCTTGACCACCACAGCGTTGCCTGAAAAACAACACACACCCAGGAATGGAGAATGAAAGGACACCCTGAGGTCATCCAGTCCAACCCCCACGCTCCATACCGGAACCCAAATTACAGGTACCCTGTTTCCCCGAAAATAAGACCTCCCCTGATAATAAGCCCTCCCTGAAAATATTTAAACGCAGAGCTGAACATCAGGTAAGACAGCAAGAGTAGCCCCGTCTTGCTCCATGTACCCCAAAATAATAAGACCTCCCCGAAAACAAGGCCAAGCGCTTATTTCGGGGTGCAAAAAAATATAAGACAAGGTCTTATTTTCGGGGAAACATGGTAGCCGTCGATTTATCATCACATTTGGGGAGGCCAGAATTTCCACCTCTAAGCAAGACAATTGTTAAGGGAGGCGGGTCTGACTGTACAACTTTTTCTACCACGGTCGCTGAGTGAATCTTTGTTAGTCATTAAGTGAATCGTGCAGATTTTAAGCGAAGTGACTTTTCCTGTTCCTCTGGGTCGGGAGAACTCACTTCGCTTAAAATCTGCACGATTCACTTAATGGCTAACAAAAATTCGCTCTAGGTAGCTTTTTTTTCCTGGTCCGTCAGAAGTTGGAATCGTTGCTAAGCTACCAGTTGTAAGTTGAGGCCTAGCTGTATTTATTCCATCTTTAAGAATGAATTGAAATGAATGTTATTTTACAGGGGTTTTTTGCTATATGTTTTATGATACAGGCCGTCCTTGACTTACAAAAGCTCATTTCATTTCAAGCCCACTTGAAGTTACAACGGCACTTTAAAAGGTGACTTATGGCCGTTTTTCACACTTACGACCGTTGCAGTATCCCTGGGGACACTCAGCAAGCGGCTCCTATTTATGACGAAGGCTGCAATGTCTCAGTGTTACATGATCCCCTTTTGATCGGCGAAGCCAGATTCACTTAGTAACATGTTACTAACTGAACAACGGCAGCGATTCGCTTAACAACTGTGGTAAGAAAGGTCGTAAAATGGGGCAAAGCTCCCTTAATGGAGGTCTCACTTAGCAACGGAAATTTTTGCCTCATTCCTGAAGAAGCTTCTTGGATGAGAAGCAAAATGTCTTCAGAGAAAAACCAGAAAGTCAAATGGTATGGTTAAAGAGATAGAATTGTGGGAAATAATTTGAAAATTGTATTTTAGTCTTATTTGAATTAAGAACTATGTTTCCGTGTTAAATTGCTATATTTTTGGGATTAGAGATAGGATCTAAATTTGGTGAAGTAATAGGGAACTAAAGATGTATTGAGCTTTCTACGAAATAAAAAAATGTGGGGAAGTTTTAGAAAGGGAAATAAGATTTTGAAACATAAACATGTTTGACCTATATTCTTAATAGGATTTAGGCTAAGAATTGTGAAACGTATTATGAGGTAGTAATTGAATTGAGATTTAAAATGGATTAATAGAAGGGAAATTGTTTTGATTAAATAAATAAGAGTAAACTTTTTATAAGATGACAATAGGGGAGATAGGTGATTTAAGATTAAGTATTGTTAATAGTGAGGATTTAGGGTAAGAGTTGTGAAATGTACTATGAAGTATTAACAGAATTAAGATTTAAGGGGGGTTAATAGAAGGGTAATTGTTTTGATTACGTAAATTTGATTTAATTTTTTTTAAAGATGGTATTAGTTGAGATAGGTGAGTTAAGATTAAGAAGTAAGTGTTATGGCAAAATAGAATATACAAAATTTTGTTAAAGATGGAAAAAGAAAACTGTATAAATTGATGACTGGATCAGGACTCTCTTCCAAAAAGATGTAATTTGTATGTTGGAATAAATAAAAATAAAGAAAACTTTTTGCAACAAAAACAAAAAAAAAATAGAAAGTCCAATTGTCTCTTGGGAAAATAAAGCACCTTTCGGACACACCTGGAATCCTGCATCCAGTTTTGGGTACCACGTTATAAAAAAGGATGCTGAGACACTGGAAAAAGTGCAAGGAAGAGCAACTAAAATGATCAAAGGTCCGGAGATTAGAAATATATGAAGAACGGTTGCAGGAACTGGGTATGTCTAGTTTAATGAAAAGAAGGACCAGGGGAGACATGATAGCAGCCTTCCAATATCTCAGGGGCTGCCCCAAAGAAGATTTCGGGGTCAAGCTATTCTCCAAAGCATCAGAAGGCAGGACAAGAAGCAATGGGGGGAAACTAATCAAGGAGAGAAGCAACTTAGAACTAAGAAGAAATTTCCTGATAGAACAATTAGTCAGTGGAACTACTTGCCTCCAGAATTTGTGAATGCTCCAACACTGGAAGTTTTTAAGAAGAGATTGTCTGAAATGGTAGAGGGCCTCCTGCTTAAGCTAGTTGGACTGTAAGACTTCCAATGTCCCTTTCAGCTCTATTCTGACGGTGAGGATTTCACGGAAGTAAACCACCTACCGGCAGCGATGGCTGCTATCAGAGGCTGCATGAGCAAGACGAAGGGGTAGTTCCACGCCCCGATGATCAAGACCACCCCGAGGGGCTCCCGATGGATGTAGGTCTTGTCGCTCAATGTCAGGACCGTCTTCTCCACGGCCTGAGGGCTCGCCCAGTCGGGAAGCTTTTCCAGCATCATGTCAATCTCGCCCAAGATGATCATAAATTCGTAGCTGAAGCTGTTGAATTCACTCTGCAATTGTGTAATAAATACACGAAAATCGATAACCAACTAGGTAACATCTTCAGTGCTAGAAGGGAATGGGGTTTATGAAGAAGAGGAGGAGGAAGAGGAGGAGGAGGGGGGGAGGGAGGAGGAGGAGGAGGAGGAGGAGGAGGAGGAGGAGGGTCCTTGGTGCTCTCTGAACTTGCTGCTTTTCTTGTAAACATTTCATGACCCAACTCTGTAACGTCATCAGGGCTACCAGTAGAAAGGAGTGCTGTTGTTCTGGCCCCGCTCCCAGGAATACACCCCCTCAGACAGTCAGAGTCTAATGAACTGGCAGGCAACCAAGTAAGCTGATAAAAAGCTTGGCCGCAATCCCCGCAGCTGCTTGCCAAAGCCTTTATTAATAGTTCAGTCAAATACACACCACCAAAATGTCCAGAGCTGAGACACAGGGCAGATTCGAAACCGGGATCCATGAATCTTTGTTTTGTCCGTCACAAAGATACAGGCTGCAATCACTCTCTTTTATAGCCTGTGGGGTGTGGTCCACCAGCTAATCACGACCACGGCTTTTCCTCTGCTGGGTTCTCCTGTCTCTCCAACGCTGGCGAGGATCCAGCCAAAACTCACTCCCCTTATCAATGTCCTCCTGTGGCTGCAGGGATGAGCTTGGCTCTGGGCCTATCTCCTGCCCTTCAGTGTCCACCGGAGGCATTGCCAGAGAGGAGGGTCCTGGAGAAGGAGGCCTTGCCAACTCCTCTCCCTCACTCTCAAGAGTCCTCCCCTGCTGATGACGCAGGCTCAGGCAACGGAGCCACAACAGCTGTTTGCTGTCAATTTATATTCCGGTGTCTTGCTTGTCTGCGTGGATGTGGGTGATCTAAGGGATTGTTTGATTGGGCTGAAAACAGGCAAAGTCAGAGAGCACCAAAGACTCCTCACGTCAACCTTGAGCTACAAATATTCTCCTTTATTGAGCATAATTGAGCCCGCAATTTCAGTCCTTAAGTGGGGACAGTTGTAATGCGGGTCAAACCTGATTTTAGGGTCTTTTCTCCGGAGGTCATTCAGTGAACGTGGAGGTTGAAAAATAAACACAGCCGTCATTAAATGAATCCATGGTTTGCTAAGGGACTTTTTTTTTTTGCCTCAAAATGGAAGTAAACACTGTTTTCCGGCAAAAACAATGTAAATGCAGTCATGTGACTGTGGGGCGCTGAAAACAAGCATAAAGGTGGACCAGTTGCCCCAAATCTGGTCATGTGATTTTGGAGGGTACAAGCCTGGCTATCAGAACTTTGAATCCAGGAAATCAAGGTGGGAAAATCTTGACTTTCTTTCTGACAGTTTCCTGATTTCCCGGGTAAGCTCCTGTTTTACTAAAAGCCACCGTATATTTCTTCCATATATGAAGGAGAATCAAGATGGGAAAATCTTGAGTTTCTTTCTCACACTTTCCTGACTTCCTGGGGTAGGCTCCTGTTTTACTAAAAGCCACAGTATATTTCTTCCATATACGAAGGAGAATCAAGATGGGAAAATCTTGAGTTTCTTTTGCTGGGTAAGCTCCTGTTTTACTAAAAGCCACAGTATTTTTCTTCCATATATGAAGGAGAATCAAGATGGGAAAATCTTGACTTTCTTTCTCACACTTTCCTGATTTCCTGGGGTAGGCTCCTGTTTTACTAAAGCCACTGTATATTTCTTCCATATATGAAGGAGAATCAAGAAGGGAAAATCTTGAGTTTCTTTTCCTGGGTAAGCTTCTCTTTTACTAAAAGCCACAGTATATTTCTTCCATATACGAAGGAGAATCAAGATGGGAAAAGCTTGAGTTTCTTTCTCACACTTTCCTGACTTCCTGGGGTAGGCTCCTGTTTTACTAAAAGCCACCGTATATTTCTTCCATATATGAAGGAGAATCAAAAAGGGAAAATCTTGAGTTTCTTTCTCACACTTTCCTGACTTCCTGGGGTAGGCTCCTGTTTTACTAAAAGCCACCATATATTTCTTCCATATATGAAGGAGAATCAAGAAGGGAAAATCTTTAGTTCCTTTCTCACACTTTCCTGACTTCCCGGGTAAGCTCCTGTTTTACTAAAAACCACCGTATATTTCTTCCATATACGAAGGAGAATCACGATGGGAAAATCTTGACTTTCTTTCTCACGCTTTCCTGACTTCCTGGTGTAAGCTCCTGTTTTGCTAACAGTACCATGTATTTTCTTCCTCTTCGGGCTAAAACCTTACTGCATCATCAGGGGAGAGCAGCAGCCCCCACTCCCATCTCCCCAGACCCCCTCCCCTCCAGTTTTCCTGAACGCTGCCAGGAGAAGAAATCCTGAGTCTCTTTCAACAACGAATTCCTTTACAAGAGAAACTCAGTGTATTATCGTCAATTTTATCTTCTCACCCTCCAAGCAAGATCTCCCTGACCCGGGTAGAAGTGGGCCCTCATCCCACCTGCAATAGGGGACCCCAGATCAGTTGCATTCGGACAAGCAAACGGCTACTTGGGTATCCGCTCCATCCCCAGCGTTCTCCATACCACCGTCAACACACCCAAATGCGACACCACTGACCTTGTTGAGATCCGCCTTCAGGGCTGCGGAAAACTCCTTCTCTTTCTCCTGCATCATCTTCCTCAAAGCTTTCAACTGCTGGATCCGGAAAGCCAACGGGCGTGTCTTGCCCGTGTTGAAGGCAGCCCGGGCCTGCTCCACCGTCCGCTTCAGCTTCTCCATCGCAGTTCCTTGGAAGCTGCGAGAAGACAGAAAGGGTCAGTCATGGCAACTAGGACTGAATAAGGGCGGAAGCGAGATAGCACGGATGATGTTCCCTTGTTTGGTAATGAAACGTCTACCAGAAGAGAGCCTGGATAGCTCAACAGGCTACAAGCAGACTAAAGTCTGTTATTAACATCCAGCTGTCTGCAATTAGTAAGTTCGAATCTCACCAGGCTCAAGGTCGACTCAGCCTTCCATCCTTTCTAAGGTGGGTAAATTGAGGACCCAGTTTGTGGGGGCAATAAGCTGACTTGGTATAAAAATATACAAAAATATGAAGGCTATTGCTTAATGCATTGTAAGCTGAGTCTTCGGAGAAGGGCGGCATAAAAATCTAATTAAAAAAAAAACAACAGCAACCCAGCTAAGGAACCCACAGCCCTCCTCCTCCTCCTCTTCTCCTTCACTCCTCAAACCCCCTTCTCTTTTACAACTGATGATGTTTCTTAGTTGGGTCATGAAACGTCTGGGAAGAAAACAAGAAACTCTGTGGTTCGACCCTGAGCTACAGATATTCTCTTCTGTCAGTAAGGTAGGGGTTTTTTTTTAACGGTTTGACTATTTTAATTGGGTTAACCTTGTTCGGTTTTTTTTTAATTGCTCCTTGATCGAACACATTCTGCCCGATGACTGTAATTTTGTGTAATCCGGATTACACAAAATTATAATAGAATATTATCTTCTAATAATAGAAGACTAGTTTAACTATAGAGTATAGCCTTATCTTCCTTTCTCGTCCTCTGGGAGATTAGCAATTAACCAGTAAATAAATAACTACTAACCTATGAAGGTAAAATGGATTTTAACCCATTTCTTGGTTTAGGTCTCAATTACAAAGGCTGGGTCTTCCATTTTGTGGTAGACAGGTGTGGCAATGAATTCATAATTTAAACTTTCTAGGCATGGATCATGGCAGTCGCATCCTGCCCCCCCCCCCAAACCCCCCACCCCCAAATCACCAATGCATCTCTTGGTTAATTTACAAGACTTTTAACAATATTCAGTCGTGACGGCTCCTAGCAAAGTAATCTCCAAAAGTGGCAATTTTAAGACTTGTGGGCATGCTGGCTGGGGAATTCTAGGAATTGAAGTCCCTAAGTCTTAAAAGTTTTAAGTTCCTAAGTCTTAAAACTCTAGGGCAAGGAGGTTTTGGAGACTCCTTGCCCTAGAGTTAGTCAAAACATATGAAGAACGGTTCCTGGGCATGGCTAGTCTAGCGAAGAAAAGGACCAGGGGAGACAGGAGAGCATCTTCC